>JAAGNO010016291.1:13456-29406 GCA_033439905.1 Ceryle rudis | reverse complement strand
ATAGAAATATATTTTTAATAGAGGTGATGTCTTTAGATAGAAACTTACAATTCTTTGAGTTTCTTCATTTGTGAAAATGCATTTCCTTGAACTGACATAATGGCATTGTTACTTAGATCTCTAGGGGAAAAAAAAATAACATCAGAGGAAAGAGTAATTTATTAAACTGAATGTATTTAAGACTCAAGAGTAGTTTGCTACCTTAGTGATATACAAAGGATCTCCCAGCTCAAGAACTAGAGACTTAAGCAGTTTTATGGTATACCTGATACACAAAATTAGCTGCATTAATTCTAAAATTCATATTCAACATAACTCCAAAGAAAAGAACCTTCTCAAGACCACAGCAACAACCAGGGTAAGTGTATTTCATTCAAAGTCATAAGGAGTCTACTTATATTTCATTCAGTATCAAAAGTCTTTTTTTTCAATGTTGGGTTAAATGTGAGTGTCTACTACTTACAAGTGTTCAAGTGCATCCAAACCAGAAAATGCTTTCTTTGTAATGGATCTAATCCTGTTTCCTTGAAGTATCCTGAAAATCATAAGTACATGATGCAAAAAAAGATGCAATAAAATTGAAGCATTTTTTGAGCTGAATAATTGCAATTTTGGCATTTATTTCTAAACTGTGAGTAATATTCACCATTCAACCTTCCCCACTGGACAAAACATCTTACCTCTAAAAGATACTCATCTAATCCCCTTAACTAAATACCTGGATTTTACAATGATTATATAAGATGTTTAATGTGTGGAGTTCAGTGATATGGATTATTCTAAACACATAAGCATCTTTTTATTTCATGGATTTGCATTTGAAAATT
Source organism: Ceryle rudis (assembly GCA_033439905.1). Taxonomy (NCBI): domain Eukaryota; kingdom Metazoa; phylum Chordata; class Aves; order Coraciiformes; family Cerylidae; genus Ceryle; species Ceryle rudis. The sequence continues at coordinate 28,579 of JAAGNO010016291.1, read as the reverse complement.
TTAATGCAATGAAGCCACTTCCACTGGACACTGCATTCCTTTACCAAAGACTATACCTGTCACTATGCATTTGTCATATAATACTTATTACTTCCTATTATAGGAAACCTTCATTCTTTGAGAAAAGTTTCCATAAACAGTAGTAATATTTAAAATTTAACATTTTCAGATTTAGCATGACTTGAAAAATATGGAATTTCTTTTATGGAAAAAGAACGTTTTAGAGAGAACAAAATAGTAAGGGAGAGAAAAAAAATCATCTCAGCTATGGAAAATTTCATCAAGTGTTGGGATTGGCCCTTGAAACACACAGTCTAAAATATTCCACATAAGGAATAACGAGATGAAAATATTGTAGCAATACTCACAGCTTCCTAAGTTTATCTAGGCCAGAGAATGCACCATTCATATCTTCAATAGTCCATGATATTTCATTGTTTCTCAGATCTCTGTTTAAGACCAGAGAGGAAATCAAACCACAAGAGCTATTAAAAAGAACAAGGTATATGCTTCTTCGAGAGCCTGCTTTATTTAAAACAATTTCTGAAATAGCTTTCTGGTAAGTTATTTTTCATTTCTTTGGGGTTTTGGTTGTTTGGTTGGTTTTTAAGTGACACTTTTCATGATTAGCTATTTCATTTCAAATTTTACTGAGAAACTTTGAAGGCTAGTAGTACTTTTTCCGCTGATAATTAAAAAGTTAGCAACCTAACAATTTTAAGAATAGTAAGAAAACAAACCCACATTCCACTACAAGGGCATTCAGGTACATGGCTATAATAAGAGAAGGAGCATCACAAGAAGGGAAGGGATCAGCTGTTCGCAGAATGTTAAGAGTTGGAAGGGACCTTGAAAGATCATCTAGTTTAACCCCCCTGCCAGAGCAGGATCACCTACAGCAGGTCACACAGGAATGTGTCCAGGCAGGTTTTAAATGTCTCCAGAGAAGGAGACTCCACAACCCTTCTGGGCAGCCTGTTCCAGAGCTCTGTCACCCTCACCATAAAAAAGCTTTTCCTTAAATTTCTTTGGAATCTCCTATTCTGCAGTTTGCATTCATTGCCCCTTGTCCTGTCATTGGTTGAGACTGAGAAGAGCCTGGCTCCATCCTCCTGACACTTTTTATATATTTATAAACATTAATGAGGTCACCCCTCAGTCTCCTCTTCTCCAAGCTAAAGAGACCCAGATCCCTCAGCCTTTCATCATAAGGGAGATATTCCACTCCCTTTATCATCTTTGTGGCTCTGCGCTGGGCTCTTTCGAGCACTTCCCTGTCCTTCTTAAACTGAGGAGCCCAGAACTGGCCACAATATTCCAGATGCGGTCTCACCCGGGCAGAGTAAAGGGGAAGGAAAACCTCTCTCGACCTACTAAACACACCCCTTCTAATACACCCCAGGATGCCACTGGCCTTCTTGGCCACAAGGGCCCATTTCTGGCTCATGGTCATCCTACTGTCTACAAGGACTCCCAGGTCCCTTTCCCCTGTGCTACACTCTAACATGTCAGTCACCAGCCTGTACTGGTACATGGGGTTATTCTTCTCCAGATGCAAGACTACGCTTGCCCTTGTTACACTTCATTAGATTTCCCCCTGCCCAACTCTCCAGGCTGCCTAGGTTTCTTTGAATGGCAGCACAGCCTTCCTGTGTGTCACCCACTCCTCCCCTTTGAAACAAAATATACTCATGCCTTTCTAAGTTCACAATATTAACAGAAAGAGAACACATAGCTTTACTAACAAGTGAATATTTTTCGCATACTACAATATCTACAGCACTAGCTTAATTATCTGTGAACCATGAAGAGATTAAGAGATTTGTGAAAAGAACAGTCTGTCAGCAAAGAATCAACAAGGTAGGGCTAGAGGAGGAAAAAAAAAAAAAATCTAGGAGGAAAAGACTAACAATTCCTAGACACAAGTCTCTGATTATTGCCCTTTATCTCTGTATACTTAAAACATCTCTGTATCTATATCTCTCTGTATACTTAAAAAGCATAGCATACACCCCTCTGAACTGCCATCTTTGCTAGATGTTCCAAGTATGAGTATGTGAGCAAACCCCTGAACATAAACTGTTAGCACGCTTTTCAAAGCCTAGAGGGAAAGTCAACCATTTCATTCGTTTGGCTAACTGATGGGTCAGTGGTATGTAACTGGAAGATTTTAATGAAGTGGAATATATTTAAACATTTACTTCTTTCTACTCATTCCCTTCTGTCACAGCCTTAACAAAAGAGCAAGTCATCCCTCACCCAACTATTCTGAACAAAAATGCTACTGTAAGAAAAACATATGCTGATGTGGAAAAGTTAAAAAGGTTTTTGTATATTTCATAGGAAAATAAAAATCTATGAACACTGAGGGGTTTTCTTAAGGTTTTTGACCTTAAAAATTGAGTTTGTCAACTTACAAAGTCTGTAGACTGGAAAGTCCCCGGAAGGCACAGTCAGCAATGTGACTTACTTTGTTGTTTCCAATGTACAGTCCAACCAGCACACTTAAACCAACAAAGCTTGAATCATCTAACCTTGATAAGTGATTGAATGTCAAGTCTCTGCAAATTAAAAAAAAAAAAAAGTTGATGTTCATGCTGAAGTGCTTATTACTCAGTTCAACCCAGGTGATTTTTTTTTTTCTGGGAGGGAAGCTTTTTCCCTTACAACTATCACAAAACCTACTACACCATTTTTGACCATGCAGCTATCATTTCCAACAATTCACAAATTACTGCAGAATGAATTTCATTCATTTGAAAATGACTGCATTACAGCTTTAGTACAAATGCCACAATGAAATGAGGCAGTCATGGCTGGCTTCAATTTCTTTCAACAAAATACAACTGTCTCATACACAAAAAAGTTGTTGTCACCTTGGAAACTTTGTTATGAAAAATTCACAGATCAGCGGTAGGAAGCTCATGCTTTGGCATGTACCTGGCTTTCAAAACTGGAATAGAATAAAAGCTACTCACAGCTCACTGAGCTTTTGGCAAAATTCCCAGGCATCAGGACTGATCCTGCTGATGGCATTTTGGCTGAGATGGAGTTGCTGCAGCATCAGCAAGCCATAAAGCCAGCCTTTGGTAACCTCTGTTAAGTTGTTATGGTCCAGCTGCCTATGAACACACACAAACACATACAGATGAAAGACAACGATCAGAAAGTCAGTGGTGTGTATGCTTTGCCACACGTCCACACCTGACCACGATACTGGCTAGACAGCTGCAGCATCTATTTACAGTTAAGAGTTGTATGCATGCATTCAGAATGTGACTTCCTACACATGCACCAAACCACCCTAGAACAATTTAACTCAAAAAAACTTTTTAATTTTATCAAGCAATTCTATTAGTTTTGTGCAATTCTACTTAATACTTTATCAGCAGAATCCATCAGCAACAAGTGATACTTACAAGACTTCCATGTTGGTCAATCCCCAGAAAGCGCCATCCATGAGCCTAGTAACCCCATTTCTCTGCAGTTTTAATGATTTCAAAGCTGGAAGTCCTTGGAAAGTAAGCCCATCTATTTTTTTAATTTTGTTGCGACTCAGCTCCCTGCATCAATAAAATGTACAGTTACAGCAGTTAGTTTACAGTTACAGCAGAGTTAGTTTACCTACATTCCAACAACCTTTCTTCTGTCTCTGGAAACAAACCTTAATTAAACACTTTTCTTGCACATAAAACAATAGAGACAAGAGGTAATAAAAATCAAACATTTTACTGTAATACATTATATTTAACCATGCTAATACTCTTCTGCCTTTCTGATAATGAGGCCAAGTTACTTGGTAGTTCCTGGATTTTCAGATTTAAAGCCTGTCCTCCTAGAGTGTCATGGTTAATCCTGTCCACAAATTAAAAAGTGAAAGCAAGTTCCTGGTGTTTATCCAGCAGTAGAGACATTAAGGTTAGCTTGGAACTGCAATCAACAATCAGTCAGAAAGAAAAAGTTAAAATTTTTAGTTGTGATAACCAGACAAAACTAAATACTCTGAGTGATCCTCTTCTAACCTAAGTATTCATTACACATTCCTCCCTCATTCTCCACAACTAGGTACAAATAGTTGCTTCCCTCTCTCTCAAGCAGTCTTGGCACTTACGCTTCTGCCACTATACACACCCCTTGTAGGTCAGAAGCTGGGACCTCTGTGATCCCAGAAGGGAGTCAGAAGGTATAACTAGCTGGAGGGCAACCTTCAGTGGCAGCAGTACTCAGTATTTTCTGTTTTCTTGCTCTCCATGATGCTTTCTTGGCTTTGGTCCTTTTAAGCTCCAAACCCTGCACCAACCCCAAGCTGCTTTCTAACTTTCTTATCTATACGAAAAGGGAAATCTAGCTGCACACAGGCACAAAGAACAATGTTCACTGCTTTTGTAACAGTGAATTTTGAAGTAGCCATCAATTGCTAAATTACCAGTTTATTTATTAGCAAGAACTGAATATAAAGAGACAGGATTAAACAATACTAAGAAAAGTCTCTTGTACATCAATAGGCAATCATTTGCCCCTTCAAGAAGGTCTTGGATCTATCAACCTGCACCCTACCAAACCAAGAAGAATCTTCTCCTTCCAAAATTTATTTCCCTGTGGGAAGTGAAAACTCTCTCCGTAGTTATAACACAATTATTTTTCAGAATCTGTGTCTTATAAGAATTTCCTCTCTGGCAGCTTGATACAAACCCCAGGTGATAACAGATACCTGACAGAGAACCCTACTCCTCCTCCTGTGTTTAAATGTGCATAACCAGTGAAGAACAGCCTTCAGTTCTTCTCTACTCCTCTGAATACTACCTTCAGGTGGTAATACAAATTTTTGGCCTTCACTGCAGATTAGCTACCTAACACAACTAGGTCAGCTTACTGATTAAATTGTGAACTAGTAGAACTTTTTTATGCAGGAGTATCACCAAATTCCAAAAATCTCAGACAAATCTGAAAATCAGAAAGTCTACTAAGATCACTAACAAATAACACTTTGTTAGCTTTGCAGAACTGTTCTCCTACTTTTCTACTGAGGCTTGAGTCAAACTCTTCTTGCATGTGTATACAGAAAAGACACAGTCACTGTTTCCAGATGTGTCAAGCATCCTAACACTTCACTGCTCTTATGACCTTTCACTTTCAAGGTTAACCTAAAAAAGTTCATAATTTTTAACTCTTGAAAATCTAATGTGGAAAGTAATTATTCAGAATTTGATAAAGTAAAGCCCTAGACCATCTTCTTGTCAACCTACTGCACTCTTAAGGTTTGTTGGTTTTTTTTAAAGAAAAAAGAGGCTCCAGTCTCTTCCATGTTAAATAAGTTTATTTATTATTTATTCAGTGAAACATTTATAGACAGCATTGTATCAATGAAGCTGATGAAGTTCTATTTACTGAATCATATTGGTTATCACCGTAACTTCTGAAAGCAAATTAATTCCCTTCATTTCACTGTGAAAGCACAAAATAAGAGACTGGTGTAGTGAACTATATATTTACTTCACTTAACATTTTTCCAATGCTTTCTTACAGGAATACTGCTATTACCTCTTCTCCAACCTTTTCTGTGGGTTTTCTTTGTTTTGTTTTGGTTTTGTTTGTGTGTGGGTTTTTTGGGGGTCTTTTTTTGTGTGTGTTTTTTTGGGGGGGGGGCGGGTTTTGTCTTTTAATAGGCAACGTTTCTAAACACAAAGACTATTCACATCTCACCAATATATAAGAGTAGTTTTGTTCAGTACAAAGCTGCAGTTAGTAAGGCTGTAGTAATAAGGCTTCTGTGTCTGTCTCACTCTGCCTCTGGTTAAATTAAAGGCTAAAGTTCAAGCACTGCCAGTGCTTTGGAAAACCTGAAAACAATTAGTCAATTGTAGGTTGCACTTACAGGTGCTGCAGATGGGAGAGTTTAAACATCTTTTGAGGGATTGATGAAATTTTGTTCCTGTTCAGTTTCAATACTTGAAGTGTGGTAGACAAATTGTCAAAGGTACCAGGCTCCATAGAGGTTATTCGGTTACTGTTAATGTACCTGTTGAAACAATGTCTAGAAGGTTAAATTTACAGTTTTTTAATAAATTCGTAATACCAAGTAGTGAAACACAAAGCTCTTGCACTGACTATTCCTTGATATATGTAATTTCATTTATCATATCAATTAGAGCTCTTGACAGCTCAGTCTATGGTCGAATAATATTTCATCACCAACATTTTGTTCTACTCCTGGAGGAGAGTATTACTGGCAGAAGACAGCATGTTGCAACCCCATTATTTTATTCTCACTCAGGATAACTCTAGAATTGCAGTATCACTGAATAAGGATTAAGGTAGATTCAGAAAAGCCCACCAAATTCCATGTAACTCAAGACTAGCCCAATTATGGGGAACTTAAGTTCATTTTGTTACATAATTATTTCTCTTGAGACACATCTATTTGTTTCACCTCAAGATAATGACCTTCATTTTTCATGAACTAAAACATCTCATTGCAACAACTCATGTATTCAAGTTAGCAGCTTATGTTAAACTCAACCGATGAAAGTAGGAATAGAAGTTTAAATGCATATCTAACTGAAAGAAGCTTCAGTATCTTAACAAATAGCTGCTAATCTAAGTTTTCTAGCAAGTTTTTTGAAAGTAACCTGAAAGAAAAGAAGTAATACTAAGTTTTACTTACAGATACTTGAGCTGTAATGATGGAAATGATGATATTTTTAGCTCTGATATGTTGTTATTGCTCAAGTCCAAAGTCTCTAGACTCTGAAATGGCTTCAAATGTTCAGACAGGATGCTGGCAATCTTGTTACTGGTCCTGAAATTTAAGGACAGTAGTCAAAAGACTGTAATTTCCTGCGTAAACGCTTGTCAACTACATGTGACTGATGAAACTTATTTTTAATTCCGTCACTTGAAAATAATTTCTAATTGAAGAAAACCAATAAAGTATGTTCTCTAGACATAACATTCATTTCTAGCCATCCCAAATTACAAATTGGAATGCTCTAAATAAATGTGTTCATCAGCATTTCCTAAAACATATTCCTAGCAAACAAGATTAAAAGAAAAAACTATTATAATCCAATTACTGCCATTCATGACATTACATCAAACTCTATGATCACTTATTTCTGAATGGTAGAAATATCTGGTATTTGCATCGAACAGCATTTCAGAGTATTGAAATGAAATGAGATTAGAGTTGTTTTCTATTTTAACCAAATTAATATCATAGTAGCAAACCAACATTTTATTTGTTTTAAAACTCCTATGGAATGAAAATCAGTTTGAATTTCCAGAAAATACAGAGCTAGATTAGAAAAGATGGATGACACTGCACCCTCTCAGAAAGACTTAAATTTTTGCAATTAGACCTAGTATTTAATCCTGTAGATTCTTCTAGAGAGTTAGCAAACTAAATTTCTGCTTATTACTGCTCATTACAGAGGTTCTGGAATTCATGCTTAGCTGGAGTTTGACCCGATATCACACTCAATTCCGCAACAAAAACTCTGCAACTCCTTACAGACATGGGTATCCTAGTCTACAGTAAGGAACACCCCTTCATTCACTTCCAATGTGATGATATTTCATGTTCATACCCAGCAACCTACCAGGTTTTCCATCCCAGCTGTATAAGGTACAGAATCATACACGCACATCAGCAACTTTAACAGGATTATTCGTTTGGGGCTAATGGTACATAGGGGAAAACAGATCATGACCAATTAAATGAACAGAACCCAAAATTATCCTTGTTACCTTGGGAAGTTCAAATTAGTTCTGGCTGCGGTACATTCTGTATGTAGTATGATAAATGATCAAAATCAAGGAGCTCTCCCAGCTCCTAGAGATTGCAGGCAAAGGCAATTTCAGTAAAACTATTACAAGAACACTGATTCTGGAAGGTGTTTGCCTTCACTGAAAATACTTGCTCTTTTTATCAAATAGTAAGCCACACATTTAGGAGAGCATGGACAACCCTCACACATTCAAGGGGTGTAGGGAGGTTACTTCTCAAGACAAAAAGAAGTTCTGACTCAAAAACTGAACCAGAAGTTAGATTAATGTGCTTTCTGACCACATGTGGGAATAGGTAAATGATACTGCAGCCCCTCCAATGCCGTGCTTATATCGTGTTTCATTCCTCAGGCTGTCTGGTAGAGGTACACTGCTTTTTTTAACTCTTAGCTGAAAGTATTTATAATAAATGGAAACAAATTACTTAAATAAAAAACAACAACAAACACCACCACCACGTGTCAGTTCCACTAGCCAAACAAGTCTGTGAGTTAGATAACAGGTCACAGAGCCTTGCTTTTATGCATTAGTTTGTTTATAAGGCAATTACTAACAAGGTATTAAAACTGCCAATTACTTGAGTGACGAATAAAATTTTCCTTGCAGTAAAAGTGTGCTCCAGCAGAAGCCAGCAATTTCCTGAACTGCACGCCTCCAAAATTGCAGTGTGAAAGTGTTCAGTTAGAGACGGCTTGCACAGTGCTGTCTTTGTGTCAGCATTGCTCCATAAAACAGAAATTCCTCACAACTGGCAGGATAATAGCCCCTGTATTACAAAGTTTAGTTGGACCTAATGGAACTAAATAAAACTCTCTCACAGCCTTCAGATTAGCACTTAAACTAACTGGCAAATTACCTGACACAGACCAGGTTACAACAAAAAAACCAAACAAAAAATAAACAAACAAAAAAACCCAGGCTGTTTGTTTCAGGGAACATTTTCTCTTTTTTTGAGATGGTAAGGTCCCATTCTGGGGAGAAAGCAACTTCTTTTGTTCACTGAAAAACAGCAACACGTCCAAGTCCTAGTCCATCTGACAATGAAAGCCCTCATTGCACCTTCCCACTTATATTTGTAGAAGATACTCAAAGGCAAAATATCTGAACGGGTCACTCTTTATTGCTCCAACTTCCTACTCTAGTTTTCTCTTCAAACAAATTTAAGTGTTATAATTCACACCTGGAAGAAGATTACAGCACTGGATGTATTCAAGTAGTTCTACTTTAAGGCATAACTTTTAAAATGAGAGACTTCAACTCTAATTTGATTTTTCCTCACAATAAAAATAATATATCAGCTGCCTCATAACTGCCATCAAAGTTAGTCAAGGATGTGTTTCAAAATTCAACCCTATCTAATTGTCAAGACAGAACCAAATACTATATCCTCCACGTTGGCACAATGCCATTTAAGTTTGTTCACTAAGAAAACAAAACAAACCAACCAACCAACAAAAAACAACCAAAACCCAAACAAAACACACACAAAAACAACAAAACAAACAAAAAACCCCCAACCAAACAACAACCCAGAAAAAAAAAATACAACCACAAACAAACCAAAACAACCAGCTTCTCAGAGAAGTGCTGTTATTTCTGTGCTCAGACAAAAGGACCTGCATATAATACCACACTGGTTTCATTTCACAGATCCTTGTGGGGAGATCAGAACAATAGAAATCCCCTGCAACAGGAGAACCATCACATCAGATTCCACAGAAGTGAAACTGCAGCAATTTGATAACACAATTTCTTCATGTGCAAGGAACAGCAACACACTGCAGCTTCCTTACAGCTCCTCCTGTTACAACTAAAGTAGCATGAGCACTGAGGAACACTGATCACAGCACCAAAAATACCTGTGTGAATTTGAACATGCCTTTTGCAATTTGAGTGCCTACACTCTGACTGGCAGTAAAGAAAAATCCAACAACCCAAGAGTGCATGCAGACTGATTTAATTATTTTTACATAAACCTCTGTGAATACCAGCTTAAGACAGAATATCAGTTTTTCATTACGCATATGAGAAACCTTACCTTTCCCCCTCAGCATTCATGACTTTAACCACACCACTAGGCCAAAACATCTGTAACAGCCCTATCAATCATGATCTCAAGATTCATTCTATATAAACAACACCTACAACATATACCTGACATATTGACTTGTACTTTCCATGCCTCCGGGGAAATATAAAGCAGGACAGCAATTTCTTCATCCGTTTTGTTAAGAGTCTAGTTAACACCATTTAGACATAATAGCTCTTATGTGCTAGAAAAAAAAAGCTTTTACAAGATCTGAGGTAGCATGACTAAGTATCTCTTTATAAAGACTGTCAATAAGTAATGTATTCTACCAAAGAGAAATATCTGTGCAAGCTTCATTATTCTGATTCTATAACAGGGAAACCCCAACTCAAAAATATATTAACATGTGAAGTCTTATCTTTTGTTTCTATTCTAAATCTCTGCACAGAAAGGCACTCTCACACTTCCTTCTCCAGCATAACTACTTCTTTCAGGTAGATCTTGATTTGCTGTGCTTTAAGAACCTGTTGGTGTTATCTTAGACCATGGACCCTGACAAGGAGCATGCGTAGGACGCTGGAGATGGAACAAAACAAGTTGTCTAGAAAGACAGTTTCGGAGAGCTGTGTCTGTGCAACCTGTTCTCCAGAGTTGTTAGATATAAAATAACTGGTTTAACGTTGTGTGATTCTGGATTAATATGGTATCTCTTGTCCCTCAACCCTGAGAGCCCTGCGAGGCAGGATATATTGAACGTGCCTCACAAACAGGCAAATGAAAGCATAGTGGATTCCTTTGATAGAGATTAAGAGGATACATAAAGAGAGAAAAAGTAGTCTTCCATGGATAGATGTATCTTTCTGAGCAGTGCTGAAGCCAAGACACTGGGGTTCACAGATGTTTAGTTTGACAGTCTTGTGTTTATGTGGCTTCCAGATAAGAGCTGACTTGGAGGCAGCCGTATCAGAGCACGTGCAAAGCAGACATGACTGTCCACATCGAAGCATGTACCAGGGGGTCTCCACCATAGCTCACAGACTCCTTCTTGACATTTCCTCAAGTTTTTGCAGTCGCTTCACCTGTTCTTCCCTCCACTCACCCAGTGACATCACATGACTCCTGATGTATCATCTACAGTTACTTGCCCTCCCCTTCCTGCCCTCCCAAACTCCTTTGGACTTTTGGAGCTCTTGTAAGAAACAATAACAGCAAGACACTGAGTGGAAGGAAATTCAAGTGAAAAGAAAAACAATAATTAATAGTAAAGATGAAAGATCAAGACTGTAATCAACTTCCTCAGAAAGTGCTGAATAAACATGCTTTGAGGCTTTTAGGATAAGGCTGGACAACTTTAAGGACCACATATCAGAAAAAAGTCTCAGTAACTCCTACAGGAAGAAAGAAGAGAAAAAAAAATATTTTTTTTTCCATTTCTACTGATTTGACTACTAAAATTAGACAGAATGTAATGAACAATTACATCATTTAAAATATTGTAATTATGGTTTCCAGATGAACACTACCCTTACAATCCCCCAATACGAATGGGACTATGTGCTCTTCTCATCATTAGACACCCACACAAAATTAAGAACATACAGGTTTTTGAATCTTTGCAACTGATACAGAAATATTTCAAGTGAAACTGCTTTTCACTGAGACAAAGATGCCAGAAAAGTCAGGATTCTGGCTCACTTCCAGTCCTTTTGGTAGGTCTGCAAGTCTGATACCTCCTTCACACACAGGCATCTCATGTTCCTTGTGGTAAGCAGTTATTTTTTCTTTCGAGGGTCTCCTTCATTCCATGATCCATGCCTGTCATTGCTTTTTAAAGCCAGATGTCAGCAGATCTGTCCTCTGATTTTTTGTGCTTTCTGTGGTATACAGGCATGAAGTATAAAATGAAAACTCAAAATTCTGTAGGCTACTGATAACCAATCCAGAACTTAAGACCAAAGGTTCATTGATTCCCAAACCAAACAATAATGGGAGAAAAGGGGAAGAATCAGAACAAAACAACTCTGGGATCAGAGATTTTTCCATCATCAAAAAGAAGACAGAGGCAAATCCAAACTTCCAAACACATAATACTTCCATTGCAATTGTCTCCTTATTCCAGCCATAGTACCAATATGTAATCAATTTAAGTTTCCTTTCAAGCTCTCTTCTTGATACCCTAGACTCTGTTTTCCATTCCATTTTCTGGCCTTTCCAAACTAATCACAAGTTACTTAGCATGTGATAGCCCAGTGAACATGTAAGTTCATCAATTTATTTTAATGATGGTAAACTAAAGTGATGAGGGCACAGCTATTTCAGCATAACCTGATATCAGGAATAACCCTATCCTTTACTCTTACAGAGCCAACCCTCCCTTTTGGACAGCACAGATGAAAGCCTAGGCACCCCAGATCTACTATTGCACATCCTTCTAGATCTACTCCTAATCTCAACTGTTCAATACAAATTGACGGATATTCTTCTATCCACTTCTATTTCCCTCAAAGCACTGCAATAACCACCTACCACTTCCCTAAAATATAATTCCAGTACTTATGCCTGGCCTCTTCATTCTGACTTCCCTCATTCTCCATACTGTTTGTCCTACAACTTGGCACCTCCTCCTTGGTAAAATTTACTACCATTCTTCCATTTTGTCACACAGGAGCAGTGTTCTCTACTTTTAAGATCCATTATTATTGTTTTTAATTAATCTTCTCTTTAACACTGTTGATCAGAAAATCATGCCATTTTTTTTTCCACTGCAAATAGCTCATAAAATTTGCATTCCTTTCCATTCTCATTGCAAAAGCATTCACCTAGGTTCTCTCTACTTTATATTTTTGCTACAACAAACTCTGGCTTTCTACATATTTCTTCCCTTTCCCATCATTCAGCCTAAATTACTGCCATAAAAATCTAGTTTCCATGTCTGCAAGTCTGACTAAAACAGGTTCCTTTTCAAATTTTTTCATTTACTTCCTCTTAGTCTCCACACCAAAAGTCAAAGACTACAAGAACTAATTCCAGTAAGTTTCTTCACTCTAGCTTTTTGCTTGCAACTTCAGCCCAAGTCACACATGGTTTACCACCACTCTCATTATTGGGACTTTCTCCAAGTAGCCTGAAGCCCAGTCTGGCATTCCTCTAGCCTTTCTTTCAATCCTTCTTCAAAATAAACTCTTCCAGGCAGCATCCAAATCTTAATCCTTCCCATAATAAAGTGGTAGCTGAAGAGATGACAAGGATGTAAAATATTTGACCAACATTTTCTTAATACTGGGAGCCAGACTTCAGTTTAGTATGCTGGCTTTATAAACACACAATACCACTTTCTCTGGCAAGCACAGAAGGGAAAGGCATCCGCTCCTACTGAATGTAAGCTTTCATTTTCAGTTGTGTCTAAACATTTTTTGCAACTGTAGCTTTCTAAGTGCTAACTGAGACAGCATTCTCATGGATTTTACACACAGCTTGCACTCCCAGCCTACTACGAGATAACAGAGGCAGATTTCTCATCCCTACACCTATTCTATCTTTACAGAAGGCCGTTTGCAAGAGTTTTCCTCATGAAGATACTGCCACACAGGACAAACTATCACTCTTATTTTTACGTCGCCAGCTGGGACAAATGAATAAGCTATTTTGCATGTTTGCTTCATGTAGTCAAATTTATAATCTCACTATCTGAAGCAGAAGCTGGGATGCCCATTATCACAAAACATATTTAAACATACTTTTCCACATTTTAAACAGAAATGGACACAAAATACTAAAACAAAATCCCTTGTAAATAGTTTAAGGGATTAACCACCACATTTCTTCAGTAACTATGTTTGTGCACCAAGTTAAATAGGCAGTGTAACTGTATGTTGGTTAATCAAAGCCAGGATTCTCAAATTTTGGAAGAGTATCTTTTTGGCAAAGATTATTTTTTTAACCAAGAATGAAAATCAGGGACCAGTATATGCTCTATTCTCCCCCAAATGAAAGTAAGACTGTTTTGTTCTTCCTAATAACAAGAATGGAAGCAAGTATGAAGCCACCTAAAACACAGATGAATTTAGAAATCTTTAGTCACCAAGCTTGGTATTTTGTTTAGCAAAGATCTGTGAGAAGACTTTCTGAAACAAACAAACAAACAAACAAACTAATACAAAATGCATAATAATGTAAAACTAGAAAAACATTACTGAATTTTGCTTCCTTTACTTCTGCACCATGAACTATGTATTTTCCACTCTGGCTTTTGTAAGACCAAAGATTTGTTTGTGTCCAGAATAGTAAGATCAGTCTCTACAACATAAATCTACAATGGTATTTCCATCTAAATCACCTGCACTATATGTACTGGCACTTCTAAATAAAATAACTTCTATTAAATAAAATGCAAAATCACAACTTATTTAAAACACTCCATCATTTAAAGCTAGCCTATCATTAGATTTTCACTATATGCACTACAGACTTTGGCATGTACTGCCTTTCTAGTCCTGTCCTGGTTTGAGTGAGAACAGAACTAATTCTGTTCAGTGATTTCACTTTTCAGCTCAGTTCTTCTAACTGCCTGCACTGGCTGAAGTCATCAGCCTGTTTTCCCAGGCAGTGTCTGCTGCTGGCAGTGATAACAGCCCATGGTTAGAGTTACTACCAAGGATTGGTGTGCAGACCAAGGCCACTGATGGATCTTGTGTACTACATGGGGGGTGCAGAAAGTGAAAGGCCACAGCTGCAGGGAGGAGCGGACAGGACAGGTGACTCCAAACTGACCAACAAGGTATTCCATCCCATATACATCATATTTAGTTTAAAGCCGAGGGATCTGAGCAACCTGATCTAGTGGGAGATGTCCCTGCCCATGGCAGGGGAGTTGGAACTAGATGATCTTTAAGGTCCCTTCCAACCTGACGATTCTATGATTCTATGATGTGGAGAGTCTGTGGCTCTTCTCCCCTCCGGGACCGCTTTGCCAGCTTTGCTTGGCTTGGTTCAGTCCTCTTTTGCTTCCTTCCTCGGAGCATCTAAGGTGGACTCTGTCCATTCTGCCTTCGATCCCAATCGGTGTGTTGCTGAATCCAGTACCAGAATCCAGCTCCTGAACACAGCTCCCGTCTGCTGCAGGGCCCAGTCTGGGACTGCCCTGGTGCCTGCTCCACAGCATCAGTGGTGACGGTGATGTAATTACCATTGGGGGGTTGGGTTTGATACTAGTTTTGTATATATTTGTATATATTCTATTCTTATTATTTCCATTTTCATTAAAGCTGTTCTAGTTTCCTTTTCTAATCGCTCAGTCTCTCTCCCTTATT
>JAAGNO010016291.1:999-13356 GCA_033439905.1 Ceryle rudis | reverse complement strand
TCTTATTATTTCCATTTTCATTAAAGCTGTTCTAGTTTCCTTTTCTAATCGCTCAGTCTCTCTCCCTTATTGCCCTTCTTTTCCCCTTCAGGGAGGAAGGGGGTTTAACAGAGAGTATCTGTTATAGGTCTAAGGGGCCACCCCGACCCTAAACCGTGACAAGTCCCTACAGACAGCAAGACGATTACTATATAATGTATCAAGCATGTGGGTAATAAGAAACATGGTGTTTTTAATACTAGTTTTAATTCTACATATACATTTTTATAAGAACAGTAAAATTTCATTGGGAAAGTAGGATACTTTAATATTCAAAGCTGTTCTGTCTCTTTAAAGTCACTGCTGCCTTACTTTTTCACAGTACTCAAGGATACAATGCACTGATGATGTTGGATGGTGTCTACAACTAAGTATTTTCAAAAATTCTGCAAGTAAACTAGCATGGGTTTCTTATTTCAACTGTATATTCTTAAATGAAATATTAAATAAAGTTGCAGCCTTTGTTTGCAAATTGGTGTCTTTCTTCCTTACAGAGCACTAAACAAACTAAAAGTAGTTAATGTTTTCTGAAGAGTTTTAAAGTAAAACCCCTACACAAATGGTAGTTGGTAAACACCATGCAGGATCTCTGTACAAGCCTACTGTACTTATATTACTTGGTTTCAATCTATTTCTGAATTCAACCTAAGTACAAAACTTTACAGCAATGACAGACCTAAAAGGCAATACTAGTTTTCTTCTCATGTATCAACATCACAGATTCTACTAGATTTTCAGGATAAATAGGAAAGGACTGGTACATCTTGGATAAGGAATGCTGTTAGAATGGGAACCAAATTCAGTACCTTTGTTTGTTCTCTTGGAACAAGGGCATTAGCATTCATCTCTCCACCTGCCACTAGTGAACCACCTATCTAGAAACAATGAAAATTAGCTTTTTTATTCTCCCAGAACTGTAGAATTTTCTACCACAGCCACTTAAAGCAATTCTGTAATTTAACTGTTTATACAAGCATACCATATATGCAAATTAGGAAACATTTACCTACTTACTTCTAGGAATAGAGAAGTGCACCTACATTACTGTGTGTGGCATCTATACATTATATTTTCGTGGTAATCATACACCCAGTATTGTCCCCAAAAGCTTATGCTGTCTATATAAGGAAGTTGGACTAGACGACCTTTAAAGGTCCCTTCCAACCTAAAGCATTCTATGATTCTATGAGCATGTGGGGGGACCTGGCCTCCTGGCTAGAGCTACTGTTCTGACTAGAGAGATGGTAATCTCTGGCAAATGGCTGGATTTTTCTCTTTCTGCCTTGATAAACACTCTCTTCCTGCCTTCTCCAACAGAAGGGAGGGTTGCCGAGCAAAAAAAAAAAAAAGTACACTCTGCAATTCCCATTTCAAGCTGTTGACTTAAATGGTCAAACATGCTGAAAGATACAATCAGTCCTTTGCACTGTACAACAGGCATGACCAAGTACATTGGCTCCACGTTTCAAAAAGAATCTAACTTTAGACATCTAAAAGTTAGTTTAAGATAGATATGTAGATGGGCTTCAATAGGAAATTTCTCTGAAATATCTTAAGGAGACAAATCACTTCAGAGGGAGCCTTTTCTTCTCCACTTATCCTGAAGAGTATCTACAGGTAGTAACTCATACTTATGAAGTCAAACTTTAAAGATTAGGGTAGGAAAGATGAATCCAACTCTTTTCCTGACACTAATAGATAACAGTATGTTCTAGACAGAACAAACCACCACAGCTTCACAACCTAGGGCCTCCTGACCAGATTTAGCCCATTTAGTTTTCAGATTCCCAGGCTCAGAAGCTCTCCTATGCCATGTGACCAGGTACATACTCATCACATGAATAAAATCATGGATGCATCTCCAGACATGCAAAGAGTGTATGCCTGCACAAGCTTCACAAAAACATAAGGTCTTCCCAGGGTGGTGGGGAGTTTGTGCCTGCCTGATACTTTACTCTCCCATGGTGTTCAACTCTCAATTAGCATCCATAAAAACAAAATGTTGGTATCACTGTTTCATGTTACAGGCAGACCATGACATGACACTGAGAACATCTACTGTTCTGGGTGTGTTTACCCTGCCTTATTCAAAAGTATGTAAATATCTAAGCTAGATAAATATCAATTAGATAGCTAGAAATGAAGTAGCTCCAGAAATAGAAACTACACTAACATGATAATCCACCCATGCTTGTTTATACTGCTCAAAGAATTTAGACATCCAGTGCTGTATGAAGATACCTGCACTATTATTCACTGCAGACCTACCAGCAGCACAATTTCCTTTAAAGGGCAAGAAAAGTCTCGAAGAACAGGTAAAAATTCTAAGGCTCCACAGCTGACTAACAAGTACTATGAAGTGAAAAAAGAAGTCTGGCAAAAATAGAGTTTCTTCAACAATGAAGATTTTGGCAAGACAGGAGGGCACCACTTTCACAGCGTTCCTTGAAGATTTTGTGGAAAAAACAACTGCCTTTTCAACAGACAGTAACGAACCAACGTATGTATCTCATAAGAAATGTAATCAAATCAAGTTTCAGAAGACTAGCACCCTCTTTTCTGCTATTATTTGAAAGTCAGAACAAAGTCTCAACAAGGAAATGGTAGTTTGTTTTGGAAAGTCTCCACAAGCTCCTTTCATATGAAAGTTTAAAATCCTTAAGAAAGTCATCAGATGTTTCCAGTACAGTTATTCTTTGAAGAGTGGTTCTAAAAATTATAATCGAATTGTTCCATATGTGTTCTTTTCACATGACTTAGATATATTAAATGAGTTTGATTCAACCGCTCCAAATAATATCCAAGAGAGAAAAAAATAAGTCAACTTTTTTCACTTCTAAAAAAAATTATCATTAGATTGATCATTTGTCCACCTATGATACTAACGTATTATATATATTTTTATGCCAGACATCTGCTGTATGTTCATTCCTTTTTATTTATATTCTTTTCTGTAAAATTAGACTTAACATCTTTACACAAATAAATTCAACCCTGTAAGAACAGAGGTTCAGGGGAGACTTTATCACTCTCTATAACCACCTAAAAGGAAGCTATAGTGAGGTGGGGGTTGGTCAGTTCAAGCAAGTAACAAGTGACAGGACGAGAGGAAATGGCCTAGAGTTGTGTCAGGGAAGGTTTAGTTTGGATATTAGGAAAAAATTCTTCACCTAAAGGGTTGTCAAGCACTGGAACAGGCTGCCCAGGGAAGTGGTTGCGTGACCATCCCTGAAGGTATTTAAAAGACCTGTAGATGTGGAATTTAGGGACATGGTTTATTGGTAGACTTGGTAGTGTTAGGCTACTGGTTTGGACTCAATGATCTTAAATGTCTTTTCCAACCTAAATCATTCTATGATTCTACTTTATGTTGCAAGGAAAAGCATTTGCAAAAGAAACAAGATGCTTTGTTTTTCGAACAGTGCAATACCACTCTCTTGATTTTATGTTCTATGTACATCTCTTTTGATATGGAACAAACAACTGCCTTACCTATTATACACTGACATTCATAAGTTAACATAAAACCTTTAAATTACTTAAAGAATTATTTCTACAATATTAATCTCAAGGGATCTCTGCTGTGATCACAGAATAGGTATTACATCTCAGCTGGAGCACACTTACATTCAGTCATCTCCCAGCACTATATAGTAGTAATGGGAATGAGAACCAGAGTAATCGAGCACCCAACTAGACAACTCCATTAGTAATACGGTAGCAGCTTTTAAAAGTACTTTCTTTTTCCCCCCTTTTAAGTGTCAGTATATGGAGTGCAGAGCACAGATCTAACAAAAGTTTTTCCATGTTTGACCACCTGAGTAGATGAACAAAACTAGTGACCTAAGGATATGGAACTACCAATCCAGCAGTGAGTTGTTTTCATTTATTCTCTCAAAGGAATACAAAGTCTTTGCACAGCTGCAGAAGGATGATTTTAGCTTCGTCTAAGTTTCCATGAGGACTAGAGGAGATGCTAAGACAAATTCTCAAATTTGTATTCATCAGAAGTAAGGTAGGAGGATATAAACCACTTCATTATGTTAATATTTCCAGCCTTGTGGTAAAAAGAACCATAGCAAGATGATTAAAAAAAAAAAATCCTTGGATCAATGAGATCCTTAAACTACAGAATACTACACCAGTGTAAAAATAACATCAACACTAATGCAAAATAGAAGACATGCTTATATTAAACAGTTATTTGTCAGATACCATCTGCTATTTTTTTCATTTTTTTCTGATTCTGATCTGTAAGAAACCACATCAGTATCAAATGTCACTTAGTTCTTATTCAAACAGAGCAGTCCAGACACAGCGGCTGCACCAGCTGACTTAGATGACCTGGGCCTAGAGTAAAAACAAACCCCTATAAATCACCAGATGTAAGCAATTGAATAGTGATCAATTTAATTAACTGAACAGCTTTCCAAAGTTTATTGTATTGTTTTAACCCTTCAGGCTTCTTCAGGAAAGGTAACCTGCAATTTGTATTCAAGGGCAGGATTTGGCCAGAGGGCTACACAGTACTAGCTTCAGCCACTTTAGATGCCCATTGATAGAATGCAAATCCCACACATGAAAAACATGTCTTTTCTTTTTTTTTGCAGTTAGTACTACAACAGTAACTGGGTTTTTCAGCAGTTCCTTCAACATTTTATAAAACTTAGATTGCAGGAAAAAAAATATTTCAAGTGAAAACTTCAGGAACAAAATTTCCATTAAAATCAACAGGTTTGGTTATGGGCCCTATATGTCTTTTACAACTTTATACTTGTATTACAGATGCCACATCAAGTAACCTACTAATTTCTTTTCTAACAAAACAATGAACACAGACATAATCATGCGTCATAATTATATGTATTAACTGCAGCCATTAAAAAAAAAATAAATGATGCCACACATTAAAATGAGCTCAAAAAGACATTTTAAATATATTGGCAAAACATTTCCTAAACTAGATACTTGTCCTGAAGCTGCGTCTCAAGGGGATTTCCCCATGTTGCCCACTGAAATTAATGGAATTCTGCCATGATTTAACACAAGTGGGATTTCAGCCAAGATGCATAATGATAGAGTGTAACTCTTGTTTTAAAGTCTTCATTGTACAAGTTTGTATAACGTTTACTGATGTTTGTACAGTGCCTAGCACAACAGGGCTGAGGCTTCTGGGCACTACCACAACATAAATTAATTCTAATGCAGTCTTTGTATCTGAAGGAAGCATAAAACCTACAAGGATTAAACTCAATTATACACATTTTAAACAACCTGCTAAATAATATGACATAATAAACTTCCTAACCACAAGCTGCTCTATTTTCAATTATTTCACTTTAATCTCCATAATGCACATATTTCCATGAACCCTGTAGAGTCAGTTCCACTAACTAGGGACAAGAGTAAGATCTACTTACAAAGACAGAAGAGTTATATTTGCAGAGACTGGTCCCAGATCTGGAATGATCTCCAGTTCATTGTTGTTCAACTTCCTATTAATATTAGAAAAGGCAGAGTCAGCTTTGATGTTAATCAGAAGTGTGTAATTTGCACTTGCTAAACTGCTGAACAGTGTCACCTCAAAATTCAAAAATAATTCCAGTTTCACTTAATGTAAAATATCAGAATGCCAAACATCTTTGCTATTCAACTAATTATCCCTAGAGAAGTAACTATAAAATTATCACACAAAAACACTTGTTGGCTTTTTTTGCTTGAGGTTTTTTGGAGGGTTCTGGGGGGGAGGGGTGGTGGTTTTTTTTAATTAAGATAAATTAACTCACACTTCCTGAAGACTATGAAGGTGATCCAAAAGACTGGTCTTGATTGAAGATAATCTGTTGTGACTTAAGTCCCTATGAGGTTACAAACATAAAGAGCCTGTCAGCTTTGCCATAAAACATGAGGTAGAGCAATACAGTTTCAATCCAAATTATAATTTGTTTCCAAGTAATTTTTTTTTTAATATTAGTAAAATTAGAATAGAAACACATTTGCGAATACAAGGTATAAGTAAGTGTAAATACCTTGATCACTGCCAGCAGTGTCAAAGAATTTCCTATACCTCTGAACAGTTTAGAACAGTTTATTGGAATGTGTATTAGATCAATGAAAAACACCCTAAGATTTCAACTTACATATACCACCAACAGCCCCTATCCCTAGTCCCTTCACAACAAAAGATATTGCTAAAACAATCTCCTGGTTACAAGGAAAAATCACAAACCAGTGCTCACTGCAATCTCACTCCTTGAATCAATTATAGTATTTGTGTCATTTACTCTTTTCACTTCTCTAAAGCAATGCGCAAGCCCTAAGTACACAAAGAGGTCTGTCTATAAATCTCAATTCTATTTTCATTCTTCCACACAATTCTGGACTCCATTCCTACATAACTAAACTTAATGGGGATCTTAAGCAGTATCAGAAGAAAACAGACACAGGAAAGCCAAGTTCTATTCTGAGTTGTCTGTATACTACTCACCTTAATACCACACTTAACTGCACTTGAGAAAGTAGCTTGAGCCACTCAGTACTAAGTATTCCAAATATATACAGATGCAGTTTATAAGAATTCTTGTTTTCATCTTTGCAGTGTTTGCTACAAAACAAGCCATGACACTAAGAATTCAACACATTTTCTTGACGACTGTAAATAAATTCTTTTCCCTACAAACACCATGTATCTTTAACATACGTCCTTTTGAACATTAGACAACACTATACCATAGAGTCCTAAGAAACTTTTGATGTAGCCTCAGAAGTACTGGAAACATCACAGAAATAAAACAATGGCCATACAATAGAAGGCAGAGACTCTAGCTACAGAAACTCATGTGTCTATAGAGATCTCCACAAGTGGTACAAGATGCACAACTAGTCTAGTAACCATTGCTAGCACTGTTGAAGACTTGCCCCTTCTTAGTCCCTGATCTCTCACAATATGAACCTTCCTGTGCTCATATTAGAGCTTGTCACTACCTCACCTGCACCATCTCAGCCATCTGCAGAGTGCTCACTGGACACTAGAATGCTGGGTTTATCCAAGACAGCAAATAAAAACTGCATTATTTTTAAGGACTTATTTTTAAACTTAAGTTTGCAATGCAGCCACATAAAGAATTGCCTGAGCACACTTCAGCAGTGAGCTGCTGTAGCATCAGGTAAAGGCAAAGAAATTTGTCACACTTCATTACACTTTTCCCCATGCTAATTAAGCATTCAACAGTGATCTAACATGCCTGGGGTCCTCATCAATCCATGCAGGCATGAAGTGTATTTCAAGTTTAATCTATGAGGAAACTCCAGGATTCCTTCCTTTTTCTGGACAGTATGACTCAGTACAGTCACCAATACTGCGCATGCCAAACACAGGCCTGACTTTCATGGACGTATCTACTCTCCATCTATAGTTCTGGAAGAAACCTGATGGCCAGTATATCCTTGCTGCACATAGACCAGAACAGACTTAAATCAATCCAGGTTCAGTGTCCACGTTAGATGTTCTACTCTGTGACTAAGCCCTGACCAACTGCAGATCCAGAGAACTCTGGTTTCTCTGCACCCTCCATTGCATATCCCTGGACACAGGTGTAATGCTGCAACCCAGCCAGGCACCTAGGTTTCTTCAACGGCACATGGGGATAGTAAAACCATGTTTCAGACTCCTCCCACTGCTTGGTGCTTTATGGAGTACTTGTTCAATGTTGCCAGGACAATTCCATTGTCCCTTTTGTCCTCCCCTGGCATCAGTTAAAAATAATAACAGTAATAATAATTAAAGAATAATCACATGCACATAGGGGCATTACTCAGTTATGAGGTGTGTTCTGAGACAGCCAAGTGGGTCAGGCCCAGCGGGTCAGTGGTGTGGCACCATCACCTAGCTCACAGCCACATGCAGGGAGGAAGTACGTGCTACATTTCCAAGCCAGGGCTGCACAGGAGCATGCACGGGCCAGACCTGCAGGTGTGAAAGGCATTTTCCAGCACAAAAAAGGTTTGGGGAGGAGACACCTAGAAGGGGAACCCTCTCTCCTCCACCACCTTCAGGTAGCCACGGAGGGGATGTTTTCTGAGATTCAGTTCTGGACTCAAGCACCTATCCATGTCTTCTTCCAAGTGTCTAAACCCCTACAGATTTTCCTCTTAAAGGTGGAAAACCAATAAAGTGTTAACATTTTCAAAAACACACAAATGATAGTTTCATCATTACGCTTTTGAATTCTCCTGTAAATGAGTTTAACCGCACTTGAGTTAGAGGACTGCAGCTTTCACTGCTTAAAAATCTAGTGCAAACATTCACCTGGCCATAGACTGGAGAAAAATCCCTTTGTTTAACATCTGAAGATATTAGCTGCATAGATTTGAAATTCTCACACTGCATTCTTAAATATAAATACTGAAAAAAAAATACGCTGTTACAAAGATCTAGATGGGAATCTAACTTGGTCCTTTAAAGCAGACAGAGTAGAGACAATTTTTGCCCTTAAACTTAATTCAGTATTTGGCTTTAGTCTGCAGGGATTACAAAAACTATGCAAATAAACAACCGAAATTCAGGGAAGTTATGGCTCCTAGTGTCTAATATGTTACTGCGTCTTCATGTTTCAGACAAGACTTAGCAATCAGTAATTATTTCAACAAAGGGCTTTCCATTCTAGTGCTAAAAACCTGCATTTCTTCATTTCAGCTAAAAACCCTGCAAAAGGTTTATTTAAAACATGTTTGCCTAAAGGACCTACCAGACAGTAACAGACGTGAGCAGATTTGTTCTGCTGGAGTTATAACATGTTAAAAAAAAAAGAAAAAAAAAATCTGGCAGAGTCCTTAAACTATAAAAATCCTGCAATTACAACCACTGCTGTGCATGATCACCACACTGGAGCCAGACACTTTCACTCATAGCTCAAGCTCACATCCATCTGGAGTCTATCAAGGCAACCATGAGCGTAACGACTTACATTAGGTTTCAAACTATTTTTTGAGGTTCATTTTTTAACACTAAAGATGCCTTCAGATTTTCCACATATCACCTACGTTAAAAACCACATACATACACAGAAATTCCTCATTCCTGGTTTACTTACAGCAGGTTGTCAAACACAAGTTGCAAAAAAACCCCAAAGCAAAACAACAAAAACCCTCCTTGACAATACTGAATCCCCTGTTTCACACAGCTGTATATGTGTTTGTCTACCAACTGTTGGATAAAATATGAATTATAAATATTTTTTTAAATATTTTTTCAGTACTACTGTCATGAGGAACTTATGAAAAAAAGCCTCTCAAGTTACATTTTTAAGTTAAATCAGAGTGGTTGGATATGAACCAAGAGTTAAAATATTTGTCTTCTACTAGTATTCTAAGTGAAGCTTAAGCCTATAAAAGTTTCTGAAATGCATAAGCACTGGATCTGAGGCATTTTTAAAATATAAAAATCTATCCTGTTGAAAAGCTACATTTCAGTCCAATGCATTTAATGTATCTTAAAACAAGTATGAAGAAAAGGTTTGAAAATGAATCAGTATTTCTCCTTCACAGAAACGGAACTGACAATGTTAAAACACTAAGATTATTACTATGCATTTTCCATTTCTGAATTTTCCTTGTCTGTTAAAATCACATTACGAGTGGGGAGAAAATCTCCTCTGTGAATTTCAAAAGCCATGAAAAATGTAATAGTGAATGCACTCAAAAACTTCAGAAAAGAGATTTATATTAAGGAATTCTTTATAACAATAAAAAAGTATATATACCTGTTCTTCACCTCAGATTTCTAATAAAAGTGATTGAGCTTTTAAGTAGAATTACCTCCACTTAAAAAATCATGCCATCATTTTTAAGGCCCTCTAAGAACTCGTTTTGTGAAACTATTTTCAATATTCCATTACATTTGTATGACCATCTCTTGTAACTCACAAGTCTCTGCATTAGAAAGCTGAACTGTAACCCTGAACATCAATGTTTCTGTGATAAAAAATTGAAGGAAGGCCTAATGCATAAAAGGGAGAGAGCAAGTGTTTCTTCACACATTTTATAAATATAACTTTTACTCTCTAACTTAATTTACAACACTTAGTCACAATTATCATCTTCTTCCTTAGAGAACTCAGAAACCTGAGCCCCAAGTCAAATTTTAAAATGCAAATCCAGCAACAGCTTCTTAATCAGTCCCACTGGGGCCTATAGAGCTGCTAATTCAGCAGAAATCAGGAGAGCTGAAAAACAAAAAGGCAGGCTGTAGCTGTTTTAAGACACTGATCCAAAGTGACTCATAAATCAGCTTGCTACATTCAAGTTTTAGTCTGGAAAATATTGAAAAACAGCTGTGAAAACCATACGGCCCTTTTTTCTGGCAGTTCTGGTAGAGAACTAGAGGATTTATAAAATGTAAATACTAAAGATGTAATACAAACACAAGTGAAAACCATCTTTCAGACTTTCCCTCCTGCCTCACCGACAGTTTTAGCATTCCTTCTTGAACCTGGCGAGGGGCAGGGTACAGCAGTGCCACCGGGAGTCTGCACACATGGAGGACACTGGCCAACGCTCAACACTCTTCCTCCTGCCCTCTCTCCACCATACAGATCTGCTACACCAGCTCTAACAAAGCCACATTCTTGCAATCTCAGGACACACATTCTGGAAATAAATGGAACTCTAACTTCAAACCTATTTATACACAAAGCTATTCCAAATGTTTATCATAGTTTTCAGCACTGTTGCCTTCCATGAAGGCAGGGTTACAGAAGATGGTATTTTTGGCTAAAATCACAGTAAAGCTGGCAATTATAGCCTGCTTACACACCATTTTTTGAAGCAACTTTTGTACAGTGCAGTTGCTTCACACCTGACACCAAAAAGAAGGGGATGTAACTCAGTACTCAGGCTCTTTTTTTTTTTTTTTATTCCACTCCTTGTCCACTCTGAGGTCACACAGCCTTTCCTCATTGGACACTCATTTTATTTCACCAGAGGATGTGAACACAGAAGGCACAAAAGTGAAACGAGGCTTCAGAAAAACAACATCTGACCTGCTTTCCATCAGGGCTAGTAGACAGATGGGCAGAGGAAGGTGTAAAGCCTAACACAGGCCTAGACTTTCTAAGGCACAAGAGCTTTCACTCTGCTGCTTGGGAATCTCGCCTGCATATGTTGAGAACATGGTGTAATAGTTGTTGTTTTCTAAGGAGGATTTGAAAGCCTGCAATTAAACTACTAGCCTTTGGCTATACCCGCTATGGACTTCCACAGAAAACACAGTAAACATATACTAATCAAATTCATAAACAGTCTTTTACAGTTTGTAAGTGCACAGCTTGTTGCAACAATAGTCCAGGCTAGTCAAACCCTTTTTGCGCATGTAAAACTGAACTATATTATAAACTTACAGGTTGCACAATCCCAGCTCTAAATACTGGGATAGCTGGAGGTAACAGACAACTCCTAACTTTTCCTTGTTCTCTTATTATGAAGAGGGGAAGGAAGAAAGAGCAGGGTACTTCTAAGACATTTGACACAAACAAAAGAAATATTTACACAAAAGCGGCCAGACCACATGGTTTGGTGACACCTACAAAGATGTACTCCTGTGAGTTTAAGAGCGAGTGACACAGCTGTCCAATGAGCAAGCACAGCAGGGTTTCTTACAACAGACCAAAGCTTATTTATACAAGTGGAACTTATTTTCTCACACTTTTAAAGGAATGTGAACTTACATAAGGACAATTTACACTACCAAGGGAATTCTAATTAGAAAAAACTACCCTGTGCTAACAAAAAAGCCCTGAAATGGGTTTTGTTGTGTCTCTGTAACCTAATTGAAGGAGACAAATTTGGATTACTGCTAATGTAAAAAGCTTTTTAAAGATACTCTAAATATTAAAATTCTCTGATTTTTTTCCCCTTGCTTTTTTTTTTTTGTTTTGTTTTCTTTTGTTTTTGTTTGGCATGCTATCACACATGAATTTTGACTTAGCAGCTCTAAAGTAAGCTTAGCTAAGAAACTATGCTATGAAGCTTAGCTTAGTATCAAAAAAAGCCTTGGGTTTTGTCAGAAAACTTAGGTTGGCATACTGAAATAGTTCAGAAAAACGGGAGGGATGAAATATAATAGGAAGCAAAACCAGTTGTTGAATGTAAAGCAGATCTGGTATTTGATTCGTATGCTTCAATTACAAAAAGTAAAAAAAAAAAAAAAAAAAAAAATTATAATTGCACTAAGAATATCTTTTTCTGAAGTTGAAGATATTTGGCACCGAAGACTGTCCACGTTCAAGAGCAGAGACATTTTTGATACCAACCAGCTTTGGT
>JAAGNO010016290.1:0-25640 GCA_033439905.1 Ceryle rudis | reverse complement strand
ATCAAACCGAAAACCCAAAAAAAAAAAAAAAACACACACCCCCCCCCCCAAAAAAAAAAGGCAAAAAAAAAAAGAAAAAACTAAAACAAAACACCAAACCAAAACCACAACCCACAACAACAACAACAACAAAAAAAACCCCAAAACAAAACAAAAATGCCTGAAGTGCTTTGGCCCCCTGCTTCCCTCCCTGGGACATGAGCAGCTCAGCCAGAATCCCCTATTCTGAGGGGGCTCCATCCCAGCTCGTAAGCCAGAGTCTTGACCTTGCCATCATCCCATTCCAGGGCTAGACCTCTGCCATATTGCAGGTCTGTGTGATGCACTGCCAGCCTGATCTGGGGAGCAATATCTTCTCTCCACCCTGCCTACAATCTTGCTGTGTGCGGTCAGCACCGTGGGGAGTGTGCAAATGCATGGCCCTAAATACAGGGGACATTGGCACCAGATGCTTCCCCCCCACTCCCCGTAGTGAGCATCCAAGTGGGATATTAATCCCAATGGGTCATTGCTAAAATGTCACTTTCTGACTTGTGCTAATGTTCTGATCTTCTTCCTCTGCCTAGGTGCAGCTCTGAGATGAATCCCTCACCTAGACAAAGCATAAGGTTGGCATATCTTCTCCTGAATTTGGCTTCCCTCTGCATTTCCATCCCACTCTGGAAGGACCGGGACTCCCTAATGCAGGAGGAGAAAGCCCTTCAGACGGGTGGCAATTTGGTGCTGAGTAGACAGGAAGAGCAGCTCAGTACAAAGCTCATAAACCTCAAGAAGAAGGAGGTTGCAACAGCCATAACTACAGGACAGTTTCCTCCAAGCATGCACTTCTTTCAAGCAAAAGGGCTCATTGATGAGAGCACAGTGTTCAGCATCTTAAAGCGCATGCCAAAAGGTAGGCTGGGCCTAAGGGTTGCTTGTCTATTCATCCTCCTCTCTCACCTTTTGCTTTCTATTGCAGAGCTGGGACAAAGCTCAAGGTGTGACAGACAAGCTTATAAGAGCTCTAAATCACACTCACTGGGTTCCAGGAAGAGCCCTGCCTCTGAGCTTGGGAACAGGGCAGGGGGAGAGAGGAAGAGGGGGATGAAGTAGATGAATACACATTTCCAGCAATTGTAGCATTTGGTATAACTTACAAAATGGATCCTTTAGCCTTTCAAGTGTGGAGAAAGGGCAGAGGAAGCAAAGACAACAAGACTTCACAGACATCCATATTTGCTCAGCATGTTCCAGCCAGGGCCTTTCCTTTTTTGACATATGCATACCATAGACATGCTACTAACCTCATCTTAGCCAAAAAATACCATATCCCCCCATAAGGCTTTCTGCAAGTGGTTCTGTAGCAGACCTGGAAGTCTCCTGGAAAGTCTGGGGGAACTAGAGGAGGAAGGCGCTACCTCCTACACCTCAAGTTCCTTGCTGAATGCAAGTCAAAGCCGGTGTTGATGTGACCTATAGAATACAGTATCAAAACTACTGTATACTCTCATTTAGTCTTTCTTAATCAGGTTCTGCTCTGTGCTTTTATAGATCTCTGCTTATAAGGGCAGGCGTTTCTCTTGTCTTTAGAAATACTGTTTCTCCCCTGTTGTGCAGAAAGCCATGTGCTAGCTAATAGGTTGCCACACCCTATACCAAGAGGGTTTCTGTACTCTGCAGTACACACAGAGTTTTAAAGGTATTTAGACCATTTTAGGTTAGAGAACAGCATGTGATGGTTCAATACCTTCACCACACCAGCTGGTACATCCTCTGATGAGCAGCTAGGACAGTGTCTGAAAGCTCAGTACTCCAGGTTGCAATGGAAGGGGGCAGAGGAAATTTTTAGCTAAGGTGAAATCCACACCACCTAGCAGGTACATCTCTGCTTCAGTAAGGAAGTGTGCAAACAAGGTGCCGCCTTTAACTGAAGATATGAGACAGTTGCAGCAAATATTGTCAATACTCCTGTGACTCTGTCTGTCCCCCAATTCCAGGTGGTCCCTTTTTAGATTTAGTCCCATGGCCTTGCCCACATGGCTGCCTGGAAACAGATTGGTGACCTGCTTTGGAAGTCAGCTTCTCCATAGGAGCATTTTTCACTTGCAAGGCTGTGACACTGGCACATGGCTAAGAACCATCTTTCTCACTTCCCAGCTTCTCCTGTGGGATGGGTATCCCTGGATTGCAGCATCCTAATCTGTTACCATAAATGATGGTTAGAATTCTCATTATCCTTTCATTGCTGAATTGAACAGCAAGGAATTTAAAAGTACCTCCCTTCTTCACCTCCATCCCCACCTTTGATACCAAGGAGGAATCAAAACAGTCAGAAGAGGTTAAAATGGGTTCTCAGAATGTTTGCAAGAGCCGTAAAGGTTTTTGGGCCCAAAAACAAAACAAAACAAAACAACCCAAAAAAAAACCCCCACACATCCTTGTA
Source organism: Ceryle rudis (assembly GCA_033439905.1). Lineage (NCBI taxonomy): Eukaryota > Metazoa > Chordata > Aves > Coraciiformes > Cerylidae > Ceryle > Ceryle rudis. The sequence continues at coordinate 23,218 of JAAGNO010016290.1, read as the reverse complement.
ATCACTTGAGCACCACCTAGTCTTAGAGGCCTCAGTCTCAATCAGAGCTCCTGTAAATTACTATTGTTTCAAGCACCATTATAATTTCTATTGCTACTCACAGCAGAAAGAGGGTGGCATTGCCAGTGAGAGGAAGGTCAGATCTAGACAGCTGTGGTATGCCCATTCTGTTGCAGTAACCACAACTGCTCAGCATCTTAACAGTCAGACCCTCTGTAGTAGAAGATTATAGACATAGTCTATATGAGATTAGTCCGCTATAATTTATAGTCCTGACATTTGTCTGACATCACATACACACCAGTCTTTTGTCTTGTTCTTGCTACTCATGTTCTCCCTTTACCCATAGAGGCATCAAAGATATTTTGACATTGAGGTCTCCCCTGGACTAATAAACTATGTATCTAAGACTTCAGCTCTCAAAGTATCTTCCCTTTACAAAGGTGATGTTTAGTTCAAGCACCAATAACATAAGAAGTCTCTGCAAAAGGAGAGATTTTAGCAAGATGAAAGGATGGGCTGAGGAAGGTGAGCATATAGAGGATGCTTCCTAAACCAGGAAGACCGGTAGTTGCCAACATACTGCATGATAACAGAGCATCCCAGAGTCTCTTCGTGTTGCATTGTACATTTGCTGCTGGCCAAGTGAGCACGATGTTGATAAGGCAGAGAAGTAGATGGTACTTCTGCATCCGAATGCAATTCCCTGGTGTGTCATGGTCTGAGATTTTGGTGTATGCCAGAGTTTCAAAGAGATAAAAAAAAAGGAGACACAAACTAGATGCAAAAATTGAGGCTGGGGTTCAAACAGCTTCGATACAGAAGCTTGCTTCAGGTCTGCCAGTCAGCTAGCATGCCTTGTGAACTGCTGCCTACTGCGTGAGTTCCTCTTTAAATCAGTGGGGCCTGAGCCAGCTCACAGCAAACTCTGTTTGAAAGACCTTTAATAACTTGGAGCATTTTCCATCCCAGCAGAGAAGCAGAGCTCCCTATTGATTTCCTCCCTCCCTCCACTCCCAGGGAGCTGTCACGCTCTGCCTGCCCCGCGTTTGATGTGGAGGGGGCCACATCCCCCAGCATGGGGGAGGCAGAGCAGCCATGCAGTCTCTGCTGGGAGTGGTCACTCTCAGCCATACAGAAGCTTTTCCAGATGCTCCTGGATGTGCAAACTCAAACTATTATCACATTAAACCTTAGTTCCTTCTTCTCAGCTGCCTTGTCTCATTAGGCTATACTTTTCCTCCCATCAGGTGCTGTCTTACACCTGCACGACTATGCCATCCTGAGTGTGGACTGGTTGGTGTACAATGCCACCTACCTCCCTGACTGCTACATCTGCTTCACCCACACGGGCACCGTTCGATTTCACTTTTCCAAGCCTCAACCGCCCCATCCAGTGCCAGCCCAGTGTTCCCAGTGGGTTTTGCTGGAGACTTACCGGAAACAGCTGCTCAACGTGACGGAGTTTGATAGCAGGTGAGTTACGAGGGGTCGCAAGTCTGCTGCCTACTTCGTGATAGTGTTACTTAGTCAGCAGGATCATTCTGGTCCAAGTTTCCCATTTGCTTGCCGCTCTGGAAGTGGGGAACTCCATTTTGGGCTGTGTACACAGAACAAGCAAATAGCAATGTAAAAGCCTGAAGGTTGCAGCATTAAGTACACTGGAGTTAGGGAGCATCAAAATTGAAGTTTTTCCACGCACCCTCACTCTGGTCCTCTGCACAAACATATTGAGGACAGTGGTTTAAGTACATTTATGTGACCTGCCCCCACCTCTCCTCAGCACCCAGGCTAGATGAACTCCCAACATGGGACAGGGCTGCATGGTGAAAGATCTTGCCCCATCCACTGAGGTATGCAGGAACAGGATGAGGAAGTCAGGTACTGATGAATAAGTTCTCCCCGATAGTAGAGAAGTAATTTATAAAGTCATTGTCTTGATTCAGAGCAAGAAGCCAGGTGAACTACTTATGTTAGTTACTACACTAGCAAAAAAAAAAAAAAAAAAACAAAACCAAAGCAACCCAAAAGAAAACCAAACTCAACCTCCCACTCCAAAAACCAACCTTGTTTTCTGAGGACTGTCTTTGAAACCCTACTGGCACACAGAAGACTGAAGCATGAGGCACTCATTCCCAACAGGATCCTCAGGCACCAGGAGCTGCTACTTGCCCTCCTACTCCTGGACAAGGGGGTAGGTCTCAGCCTGGGCAGTGGCTGAGCCAATGAGTCCTACACACATCTCCTTTTCCTGGTAGCACTCTTCTCCCCGCCCCAAAAAAAAAACAAACCAAAAACCCAAACAACCCCTTACAACTGAGGCCTTGGATAGTTGTCCCAGAGCTCCCACCTCAGCTAGCTCTCCAAAGCATCACTCTTTTATAAGAACTCCCCTCCTTGCAGGCAGCTCCCACCTCAACTGCTGGCAGCCTTTTATCAGGACCAGGTGTTAGCTGGTTGCTCAGCAGCCACCTACCATTTCAAATCACTTACAGGGGGGTGGGAGAAGCCTGGCTCCCCCTTCAGCCAGGGGTGGCAGGAAGAGGGAGTCCTATCTCCCCAGCCAGAGGCCATTGATCCCAGCACAAAGCCATTCCAAAAGGGCCAGAAGGAAGCATGTAGTTCTGTGATGGGGGCTGGAGAGCATGCTAAATAATGCATTAAGTCAGACACTAAGTGATGAGGACAAAGGAAAATATTGAGTAGTGATCCATTCAGAGGGCACCGCCATCCAAGGCACTCTGGGAGCTGGGGTCCCACAGAAAAAAATAGTATGGGATGTCTTGTTATTAAAGACAGTATTACCACGCCAACACACGAGGAAAAGGCTGAATTAAGGTGACACAAGTGTCCCTAATTACAGCATTTCTCAAGTGACACTTGTTGGGTTTGACTGTAGCACCCTTCAGTGAGGGTGTATGCTCTTAAATAGAGACCTTTTAACTCTTAGGGAGCTGTTATGTCCTCCACATGGAAGCCGTCTGGGCTCTGTGCCCTACAGATCTGGGAGGGAGGTCAGGATGAGAAGCTGAGGAGCTGCCAGACCTTGGCATGGTATTGCCCTCCCTCCCCAACAACAGCAAGGGTCAGAGCAGAGGGATCTAACTCTCTGGAGCACCCACCACCTGTCTCCTACACAGGTCCAGAAGGGAAAGAGAAAGTAGTGCCAGACCCAGGACTCTTTACCTTTTATATCCTGAGGCTCAACTGCCCTGACGTGATGGAAGAAATGAGATCCAATGAGAAGTCACTTGTATACATCTTCCAAAGAGAAAACTGGTTCCCCATTACCTCCCTTCCATTTCTACTCAGAGTGATGAGGAGGTTAAGATCACAGCACCCATTCTCTTTAACCCCACCAGGAGACCCATAAATGATATGCAAGAGACTGGATTTTGAAACAGCTTCACTTGCTTAAAGGCCAAGCAATTGCATTGGGTATTTCAGAACTGTTTCAGGAGCAACCCTTCATTGCATTTGGTTTTGGTTGTATTACTGCAGCGTGACATCCCTTTCTGTCTGAAGCTGGAGGCTGCGGCATCCTATACACCTAGGAGGGCAGAGCTGTGCATTGTTTGGTTCCCTATGTTCCTGTTTGGGAACATGACTTCTTGTCAAAGGCAGTGTTACCATATTCCTCTTCTTTTTTTATTAGCTGTCTGACAATGTCGAGTAGCCACAACTCAGAGCATGACTTCAAAGTGGCAGGCACTGCACAGGGACACAAGACAGACCCTGCTACAAGGGTCTCCCCAGGGGTGGAGGGAAAAGTGAGGCAGAGACCACTCAAGTGATTTTTCTCAGCAAACGTGTGCCACAGACAAGTACAAACTCAGATCTCTCGCATCCTGGGTGCTCAGACTTACTCATTTGAGTATGTTGTCCTTCATTTCTTGCCCTTCTGTGCTCATTACCACAAAATCACAGAGGAGTCATTGCACATAATGTGCAAACACATGAACAACAGCCACATTGAGGCGCTTCCCCTCCTATTTTCATCTAATCCCTGGGTACTAGTCTAGGGGTTAGGAATGTTTTTTGGCCGTCTGGAAATAGGTCTCTAGCCAGGAATAGGCCCCAATCTGTTCTGCTTCTCAGTTTCTGGAAACTCTCCCAGTCTCTTGAACATGTGCATCCCAGGCTACCTCTTTCCTGCACTCCTCTTTGCCCTTGAGCACTGACAAGCTGAGAGAAAGCAGATGTCAGAGGAAGGAACGGATGGATAGTTGGGTGGTTTCAAGGCAGTATCAAGGGAATATGGCAGCAGGAAAAGGCTCTCATGCAACACAGGGTGGATCAGCAAATGTGAAGGGAACAATGGAAACGTTTCCGAGAGGCTGCACTTCTTTCACCTTAGGCATTCCTGACCGGGAAGAGGTAAGGGAGAGAGGTATCTGCAGTACATTTTTGCTGCTTGCATTTTAGGTACATATGCATACATATACATATGTGTGTTCGTGTTTTGGAAGGAAGTCTTTTTGTTTGTTTCCCTCAAATGAAGGTTTAATCATTCCTATTCAAAACACACGTCTTATGGGCCAAGACCCTGGAGTATTCTGTTACTGGTAAGCTTCCAAAAGGATGCTGTTACAAGAGGCAGGAGACTGTGGGCCAGGAGACAGAGGAAGGAAGGGAATTTTGCTTTGATACTTAAAAGAAAAAAATAATCCACACTTATTTACTTCACAATAATTTACAATATAGGATAATGACATTTTTTCTCCCACAATGCACCATAGTGGCCGCAGTCGCTAAAGCAAGAGCATGCCCCTAGATATTTAGGGAAATAGTGTTGACATTCCAGGTATTTGTAAAATACCACCACACACACCACCCCCTGCCAGCAGCCTGAGGATTAAGGCTGTGCCCAGCAGCGCAGCTCTGGTGGCCCAGTGGAGCTCTCTATCACCAGGATGAAGTCATCTGTGAGGGAGCTGACACCATGGCCGAGGCTGCAGGGACAACTCCCCTGGGCGCTAATGGCTGCCCAGACCGCCATCACCTTCCCCTTCATGTCCTCTGACTGCCTTATCTTACTGAAAAATAGGGCAGTGGGTCCATTACAAGGCAAAAAAAAAAAAAAAATAAACATCCACTACAGAAACAAAGCACTCTGCTCCCTCTACAAGTCTCCCCTTGGGGAGAAGAAGAGGGGATGGGAGAGAGAGAAAGCGAATGAACCACATGTGACAGATGTTAGTCACACTATTTAATGCACCACTGGAAGACATTCAGATAGTACGGTGAGGAGAGGGGTATAATTACCCATCGAGAACAGGAAAAGAAACAGGAAAAAGAAACCCTTTAAAAACAAGGCAACAAAACCGTTCACTTCTGCATTATATAGCACAAGAAAGCAAAACAGTTAGGGGGAAAAAACTCACAAAAAAACAGGAAAAGAGACAGTAAAACCACAGTTGAAAATAAATAATCCTTAACTGGTCATTTTAGCTGTGCCCCTTCGGGCATATGCATTGCAATAGCATTGTTCAGTGCATATATGACATGACATGGAAGGCTATTTGTAGTCTGCACCTGATCACTGGTGAGGGCCCACTCCAGTAAAGAAGCAAGCAAAAGATGTATTTGTGAAGCTTTGCTTCGTCTGCATGAGCTACTGATGGCAAAAAGCCCCTGAACTCTTAGGAGATTATCCAGTTATCAAGGATGGATCACTATTATGCAATAAATCTTCAACAGCTATAGGGATCAATAATCAGTCTCAAAGGAAAGGGGCTTATAAAAAAAAACCCCATGATTTGATTTATGTGCTTTTAGGAGCAGGGTGGTGTGTGGATTTATTGCTGTTTCTAGCCCAAGAGCACAGGCTAAGTAAACAACCACAAGTTTGTACAGCTAGATTTAAGGGCAGGGAGGGGAGCCCTGCGCACGCTCGTTGCTGGGGGAGCCGAGTTCTCACAGGACAAAGGGAGAAAGCAGTGGGAGCCCGACTAACCACCTGTCCTTATCTGAAACGAAGCTGCGTGGGGTGGCGAGAATGGGCTTGCACGGCCTTTTGATCCATGGGGAGGTTTTTGCCCTCGATGCTTGCAGGGCTGGTGGGAACAGCCCCGCTCAGCTCTCGGCTTCGGGCAGGTGCTCCCCGTCAGTGTGTGGAGCTGGTGGGGGAACTGCCCTTTGGCCAGGAGACATGGAACCTTCTCTCTGCTCCCAGCTGAGCTGCAGCACACCCTTTCTGCTGGCAGCTGGCCCCCACCGCAGCTCTGGCAGCTGGATCAGTGCCTTGTAGATGCCCCTGGCTCCTGCATTCCTGGGTTCTAAGGTGATGCTGTGGTGTCTCCCGCTGCTATGCATTCCCCACTGCCTGCCCAAAATGCCTCCTGCCCCTGCGTGGTCCAGCTCAGTCCCCTTTGGTTGCACAGATTACTGAACAATAGCTGGGGTTACCCAGTGTCCTGTGGTAATGACACCAAACCCCCTATTGTAATGCACAAGAGGGCAGAGCTGAAGTTGCTGTGGAAACCTTAACTCTGAATTTTCCTGTCTGTTGAGCATTTGAAATCTCATCCTTAATGTGGTACGAGTGTCTCTTTATATAAGGTTTTGCTTCTAAAATTGTTCCTGGCAAAGAAATTAACAGAGTGAAGAAATCAAACTGCAGCTGCTGGAAGAGGGTCTTTAGAGAGTGAAACAGCAGGCAAATGCTGGGGGAATGGGCTCTGGTTTATGGGTGGGATGCAGTGACTCTAAAGGGATGTCCTGCCTAGGATGTCAGTTAATGACTTTGGAGCAGATCACATTTACATCTATAGGAGGGAGGTTTTTAATTCCATCCACAGAAGGCTCCTGGAAGAAGATAATAAGAGCACAAATCAAACCCACACCTCCCATATAACACAGCAGAGCAGCGCATGAGGATGGGGGCCAAGACATCAAACACGAAACGTTATTAAAGATCAGTAGCTGTTATCGAGGGGAAACAATATACTCGGATGAAAGATGAAGCATGGTTAAAGGTATTTCTATCTGAACCTGCTTGGTCCCTGACATTAGATAAGCATCAATCCTGGCCAGACTGGTAAGCCCACCTGTCTGCAGCTTGCTGCAATGGCTTCAGTTTGTCCACCCAGGAATGAAGCTAATCACCCCTGTATTGTCATTTAGACTTTGCCCACTGGCTTGAGAAATTTATTACGAACTCTTCTTCAGGTGGCCACCAGTGGAGGGAGGAGAGCTGTTGCCAGAGGCAAGGCTTTGGGTGAGACGAAGGATATCAGCTTGTCAGAGGACAGCACTGCGGCACAGATGGTCACCCTGTCCTAAATGCAAGCTGTCACCCACAACTAGATAATCTTGCAATTACTGGCTCCCTTAAACTCTGCTGGATAAAACTACCCACCACCTCTCTGGATTTCTGGAAGAGGTTTATGTGCCAGCTGAGTCTATGGAGGAAATAAATATGTTTTTGTCCCACTAAGGAAAAGCCAGGACCCGCAATTCTTATCACCTGTTTCCCAGCAGACAAATCTGAAGAAGTTATCAGCAAGGCAGGCAAGACAATAGGTTTGTTCCACTGGGGGGGGGAGGATTTCTGATTCACAGTTATTTTCCCCTGCTTATATTAGATGACATATTTTAACAAAATGAAAGTACCAGGGAAGGTTACAGGTTTAGTAAGCAGTTTGACAGTGGCCCAGTACATAGCATCTCCTGGAGACTCAGTCTGCTTTTAGGTGGTGAAGAGAGGGCTGGGTGTCATAACTTTTTACACACATTGGAGATGTTTGGGAGAATATACTGTCTGCAGGGGTAATGTACTAGCCTACTTTAGGATTAAGGATACTCCTGGGTAACAGAGGGCAGTTCTTACGGTATAAAAACATCATACCTGCTTTTGTAACTCTATTATTCCTCAAGATTTTGCCCTCAAAAAAAGGAAGGAGCAGGTTTTGAACACCTAGTCTGTGTGTAGCTTAGCATGTAGCATATGTCTTTTTACCTGTCAGCTATTATCCGTACCAGCCATTAGAGGAGTAAATACAGGTGGCAGAAAAATGACCTGAGTCATTTGACCTGAGCCAAATGACCAGAATGCTTCCTCATTACACCAGTTGTTGTTACGCCTGTTGTATTGCAGTGCCAACAGGCTCTGACTTAGATCCTGGGCTCCTGCTGTGGCAGGAATGGCTTTGCACATTTTCTTGGTCCTGCCTGAAGATGTGCCTCCTTCGGCACAGTCACTGCCCTGCTGCACCCCAGAGCATGAGGGTGGGAGAGTCTCACATCCGCAAGGCTTGGTCTCTGACAATAAAACTCACACCTATCTTGGATGAAACCTATTTCCTCCTGTACCAAACACTCAGCCAGCTGCTTTTTGCAGGCTGAAAGCCTGTGGTCTTGTTTGTTCTTCTCATTCCTCCTCTTCCCTTTACCCTTCCCTATAGCTTGCTGAGAAATTTGACCTTGGTGACGGATTCCCCTGAGCTGGCCTACCCTTCTCAGTCTTTCATTTGGAAAAGATTTGAAGAAGTCTTTCTCATTGCCTCTGGACTTATCTGCTACGCACCTGTGTTCAAGGCCTATTTCTACCAGGGCCTGCTGGAGCTCTATGAAGATAACATACAGTATGTCGAGATAAGAGCTATCCTGCCTCCGGTACGTATTTTTTGGCTTCTGTAGTATTCTTTTAAATCCTTATTTCTCCATAACTTTTCTCAAGCCCTATCTTGAATTTAGTTTTTGGATGTTTGCATACCTGCCCTTCTAAGGATGCTGGAAAACCTTGATCATATTCAAAGGTCTTTGCTGGAGATTTGCATAGGCAAGGGCTTGAAAGTGAGAGATGCTTTGTTCTTAATGGCTAAAGAGGATACCTGCTGTGGCACAGCACAACACTGCATCGTACAGGCTGACTGGGAGCTGTGTTGCAATCTTGCTGGTTGGGAAGATGTATCTCAGCTTTGTCTGCACCAGAATCACCTGTTCTGCAGCAGCTCTTTTGGAACAATTTCCCATCTTGAATAGAGACTCATTCTGGAACATAATATCTTAAATCCACAGCTGGTTTGAGAATGATTTCTCTGAATAGGCTACTAAACAAACCAGCAAAGTACAAACCCTACATAGTTTGCAGACAACCTAAAATTTTGCCTATGTATGTGTAGTAAGAACTTCTCCTTTCATTGCCACTAAAATCTGTTGGTAATAGTTTGGGCCTTTCTCCCTGTGTGTCACCTGCAGCTGGTCAGACTGTCCTACAATCCCATGCTGCCCCAACGCGTTCCCAAGCACCAGCAGACCCCACCACCATTCTTTGGCTATAACAGTTCCCACTTTCCCAAGTGGCAGTTTTGACACTGCAGGCACACCTTTTCCATACAGTTCTCTAGACCAGCTGCAAGTGAGACAGCATGGGGCTGGGAGCTCTATCAGAGAGGCAGAAGCGTTACCAGAACAAAACAACCTTGCTACACCACCTACCTCTGTGTTCTTAACAGTTCACTGCAATGGGAATGAAGCTGCTGTGCAAGGTCCATCCAGCAGCACCTGAAGTGATGGTGGGTTGTGCGTGGGAATGCAGGTAGCAGCTTGCTGCTGGCACCCTGGTGTCCAGTGGATGGAGCAGCCATGCTGATGTCCCACTGGTGGCCTGACTCTCAAACGTGCCTGCCGGTAACTTTCTTAAATCATTGCCCTCGCATGCAATATCTGGTGGCTCCAGACAGCTGTTAGATGAACATCTGTGCCCCTGCAACCACTGCTGCTGCTGGGCAGGCCTCTGCAGCCACTCTGTCAGCAGACAGGCAGGTGCTGTGACAAATTTGGACGCTGATCTGGCTTTGTGCATGCCTCTCCCCAACAGCTGTGGAGAAGGGCTGCTTATGCTGTCCTGTTGCAGCTCGAGCTGTCCCCATGGCAAAATAGGGCTCAGTGTCAGAGCTGCAGCCTAGCACTCTATTGTACCTGACATGAGAAGGGTGTATTGAAAAGCAAAAAAAAAAGAGGGAGAGAAGACCACAAAGCTTCTACATATCTTACTTTGCTGGGGGTTGGTCATGAGCCAGTTGCTCCAATCTCAGTCACCATCTTTGGGGTACCTGGAAGGAGAAAATAACAGCGATGTCAGAATTCCTGTGCTGTGAGACAGCGCGAGTACTGGCATCCTCCCAGGTCACACAGGTTTCCGGGCCAAGAGTATCTGTGATGATACAAGTGCATGGGCCTGACTGGAAAATACCCTGCGTTTACCGGCAGCCCTTAGCCATGGCTGTAATGGCTTGTGAAGAGAGGCTTGGCAGGGGAGATTTGCTTCCCATCCAGCCCCTAATGCTGGCTTCAGGCGTGGGAGCCTCCAGAGCCCTGGGCTTGCTCGCACCTGGCAGCTCGGCATGCTGCAAGGTACAGGCAGGCAGGCTGCCTGCAGCCCAGGGAGCGCTGCGCGGGCTGTGAGAACCTGCGAGTGCACTGGGCTGCCGGCCCCAACAGGAAGCACTGGCAGGGCAGTGGCAGTTAGGCTGGAGCAGGAATGAGATGGAAGGGAAACACCTTGCCATGAAAGTCCAGGTGAGCAGGGTGTGATGGTAATAGAGAGATGCTTGTGTGACCTGGAGATCCTGCGTAAGGCTTGGACAACAGCACTGACACTCTACAAAAGCTCGCCTTGCACCAAAACCCACCAGAAATGGCCACTGAAGTTAAGTAAACAAAAGTTGGGATTTACTGTGGAACAGCAAACATTGTGGACCCCCCACCCAAGCCCAGCTGTGTTTGCAAATTCAGCTGTGTAAAGTGTCACTTTCCCATAGGCTGCAGCGGGGGAAAATTCCCTCTGAGCATCTGTGGCCGCCCCACGACTGCTGGTGCCTGCAAGGGGGATGCTGCAGCGTGACATGGCACAGGGCTTAGCCAGGAGCATCACTGCAAGGGGCAGAACCGGAGGGGAAGTGAGAAGGTAAAGTGGACCAGTTGAAGGGTGGAGGAGAAAGTTGAGAGAAAAGAAAGGTCAGAAGGATAAGAACACACGGAATGATTTCAACCAGTTTGTGAGTGACTCCTGGCAGGGCCTTTGTGGGTTAGTATCAATCGAGGCATGCAGGGGTCTACATCCCTGCTGAATTCAGGGCAAAAGCCTTGTGTGTAGCCCTGGTAGTGAGAACTCGTGAAGTAAGTTGATGAGACAGACCATGCCAAAAAGATTATTTTTCCCAGTTTTCAGCCAGAGAACCAGGAAAGCGTGGCAAGACTAAATGACTGACTCAAGGTCACAGAGCAAACCTCTGGCAGAGGGGAGCAGAAGCCTAGCCCAGCTGGTAGCTTATGGAGCTCAGCCCTCGAGTGCCTTGGGGCTGCTTTGGCTGACAGACTACCACTGCAAGGCACAGAGCCGTCAGACGGCTGGACAAAACACTCCAGCATTTGATACAGACATCAGTAAGAGGTCACGGGCTCCTCTGGGTACTCAAGGGCACTTGCCATGTCTGAACATAGAGAAACTTGTTTCTTGTATCACACAGAAGGGAGGAAACCGCTCCTTGGTTTTTGCCAGCTGGTAAAGGCTTCAAGAAAATGCTCTGCACAGATTTAACTGTTTTTTTTCTGCCCTGTTGCCAGGACTGCAGCACACTGATTCTCCCAAAGTTTTTTTCAGTTCATTTCTCCTACCCTCCAATAAAACAACTCTTTCAACTTCTCCTTGCCATGTCCTTTTTATCCTGCAGGTGTATGAACTGGATGGCACCTTGCACAATAAATCATGGTCCGTGGCAACCTATCGGGAAGTAACCAGGCAGTTTGTGAAGGAGCACCCTGACTTTCTTGGAGCCAAGATTATATTTACAGCACACAGGTAGAGGCAGAGTGGGGCTAAGAGCAGCTGTGCCTGGCTGCTGTGCTACAGCAGAGGCAGGGAGAGAGGCGTCCAGGCCAAGAGAGGCAATGCTGAGAGCTGGGCTGAAGTGCCACAGTTGGTTAGCAATGCTTGTGCACGTTGTCAGACCTGAAGTGTTGACTCCTGAAGCATTCCCTGGCATGTGCAAAAGCCTGAGGATGAGAAATCATCTATATAAGTCTGTGTACATGCAAAGTGACCAGGGCTGGCTCTGGGCATGCACCAGAAAGAAGCCGCTGTGAGCCCCAGGTGTGGGACTGAGCAAGAGGAGGGCTACTTGTATGTGTGCATGTCCAAGCTGTGTGTGCTCTCTTCCTGAGCCTGGATGTATCCCCCCTCTCTGTGGAAACTGAAGCTTTGACAGCAGTTCCTGAGTATGGGCACTTGGTATTACAAAGGTCTTTGTGGGACCCTGCACTGTTGTCCCGGCAGCCTTTGTACGGTATGTTCGTGCTGCTGTTTGCAGGCGAGCACAAGGCTGTTCTCCAAGTCAGCCAGATGCCATGAAGTCATGTGAGGTGATCCTGAGCAAATATAACAGACCTCTCAGCAGCACTTACTCCAGCTCGGCGCAATGCCATTTCCAGCTTGGAGTTGGGTTGCCCCTGGCCAGCTTGGGTATGGACAGAGTCTGTCTGCAAAATGCAATGCACTGTGATGTTTAAGTCCGATAGGGCTGAAAGAAATCTAAATTTAAAACTGTCTTGAAATGCAGCTACTGTCCCACCTCCCAGCAAAACAGTCAAAAGGGAAAAAAAAAAAAAAAACCCAAACATTTTCTCTCTGTGCTGTTGTGTTCCCTACTCCCTCCTTGGTGATGGAATAGCCAGTGAGTCAGACAGGCATGCCTCAACTCAAGTGACAGCAGGGTCTAGCCAGGCATTTCCTGGTCATTCAGGGGTTTCCTTTCATAATATCAATTTTCTGCTGCTGTTACTCTGGAGACCTGAAGCTGGTTGTCAGATTCAGGAGTAACTTGCATTTTGGAAATACCCCTGGGGGCCCCACTTCACAACTCAAACCCAAAGAAGGCAGGCCTGTGGGAGGGAGCCTCTGCACTGCTTTCTCTCTCTTGCTCTTTAGGATGCTGAATGTTTCCCAGATTAAAGAAGCCATCGTCACTGCCATGGCACTCAGAGCCCGCTTCCCAGACACCCTGGCAGGCTTCGACCTGGTAACTGCATTTTTTCTGTGGCTTCACATTAACCCCTAGAGGTGTGATATAACTACATGTATAACATGGCATATGTTCTAAACCAGAGCCAAATCCTCTGCTGCTGTACTGAACTCAGTGTAAATGAATTGCAAATCCTCCAGCTAAGGATTCTGTTGAGGATAATTAATAAAATCCCCTGAAAGAATCAGCGCCCTACCCCACAGCATTGTAATTTCAGTACAGTTGGCACCTCAGTGATATACAGCTGTTAAGTTCCACCATCTGCCAGAGCAAGTTCAAAAGTACTGTTCCTCTTTCTCCTAGGTTGGTGATGAGGATGAAGGTCATTCTCTATGGGACCTGAAGGATGCCCTGACCATCCCATATTCCCTGGGGGTCAACTTGCCATACTTTTTCCATGCTGGGGAGACTGGTAAGCATGAAGACTCAAGGCCTATTATTGCCCGCAGAGGCAAGACAATGTTTGTGTGTACATACACGTATATAATCCGGTTTTCCCTCTGCTTCTCCCCATACTGGCTTGTTGCTGTAGCATTCCTACCTACACAGCACCTCCCCTACCCGTTCCCTGTTCTTGCCTGTAGGAGTCCTGTTACTCAGTGTCTTTGCCCTATGTGTGACATGGAGTCGTGCTGTGAGAGTTATTGCTGATAGCTGTTTCCTCCTCGGGGCAGGGCTCGCCTCCCAGCCACAGCAACAGTAGAATTCCTCAACTCTTCTTTTACATTTTAAGGTGAAGGAATGTCTGAGCCAGCCTCAAGTCTTAATTGAATTCACTCATCAAATTAACCGATTGTTACCCCTCATTCCTGGGGCAATGTATAATTCTTGGCAATATATTATTCAAGTCCGAATGGGTGGGATTTATCCTGACGTTGCATGACAGTTGTGTCTAGCTTGTGTATTATGCTTATTGCATGTTGACATCTACAGAGAAGATGTCTAACATCTGAACTAGTTACCCTAGGCTCCCTTTATAGCCATGGACAGTAAAAAACACTTCTAAGGTGCAATACAACTCATCATAACGCACAGGTTGTTCCCCAGAAATTATTACTTCTTTCCATTGACTATGAATGGAGGCCAGCATGATTAGCTTAGCTGTAAGATCAATATCGTGGGCATCTAAAGCCAGGTGAGATGAGTGGGTATCTGTATGCTGGTCAATGTCCCAGGAAGATTTGGGTCCCCGTTTCACTGAAAATGCAAAGTGGGAACTCAGACATGAGCAACTCTCTCACCTTGCAACTGGGATGCTCATTAACAAACAGTTCGAGAAGACATATTTCCTCACAGCCCTGCAGTGATTCTTACCTGTCTCTACTCAGACTGGCAGGGCACCTCTGTAGACAATAACGTGCTGGATGCATTGCTACTGAATACCAGCCGGATTGGCCATGGACTCGCCCTCATTAAACATCCAGTAGCTAAAAGTTTGTCTCTGAAGAAGGATATTCCTGTCGAAGTCTGTCCCATCTCCAACCAGGTATGTTGGTAAAAGCTTACGTCTTGGGGCTGGGTCACTGGAATAGGATTTACCATATCAGTTAGGAGCAGCCAGATGTTTTGTTGCACTCAGGCTGGCTCAGCTTCCTTTGCACCACATTACACTGCCGTCTGCTACATAGACACATGCTGTGTGTGTATGTGTGTATAAATATATATATGGCGTGTAATGCCAGTTAGCTCTAAATCATTTAAATTCCTATCCAGAGGAACCTGGGAAGGACATTCCTCCTTACTGGAGATGAGGCCCAGAGCCAGGGAGGTGCCTAAAGAGACAAAATAGCAAATATTTCAGTGCCAGGAGGGCTAGAGGCTGAGAGGCTGGGATTGTAACTGGAAGTCTTTTGGTTTTGTTGTATTCATAACCAAGGAGAACTCTTTTGCAAAACATTAGCGTGGTGTTCACTCTCCCCTGGGCACATAAGAAAGGATGCTCTGGGGTAGAGATGTACCAGTGTGAGCCTGGAGGGAGCGAACCCTGCTATCAGCTCCAGATGCCCTGGTCCTTTAAGCATCATGGCAAATACAGAACCAAATGACTGTCCTGAAATGCTCACAGTCAAATTGTTATAAATAAGCAGAAGTTATTCACACCACTGGCCTTGATGTAGATGATTATTTTAAGAAAACAATCTCCTTGTATAGTCAGCAGAGACAAGTAGGCTCCTCCTGCAGAAGTTCAGAGCAGAACACCTAAAAGACCTCTGGAGGTTCTTCCCCCCCTGGTGACTAACTGCTGACAGACTATAGCAGGTATGCAGTGCAATGGGTGTCATAATGCAAACATAGCTACAGAAATGTGATGTTGCCTCCCACCCTTCCCCACCAAGGTCCTGCTGTTGGTATCTGACTTACGGAGCCACCCTGCAGCTGGCCTCATGGCTGAAGGGCATCCCATTGTGATCAGCCCTGATGATCCTCCTATCTTCGGGGCAAAGGGAGTGTCCTATGACTTCTATGAGGTGTTCATGGCCATTGGAGGGATGAATGCCGACCTGAGGACCTTAAAACAACTTGCACTCAACTCCATAAAGTAAGTTCCTCACCTTGCTCCTCTAGCCATAGCAATGCTAAGGGGCTATCAGCTTGCTCCCTGGAAAACCACTGTATTTGAGTTTTGGCCCCAGAGTCTCCTCTGCTACATGAACTGGGCTTCTGTTAATCCGAAGTCTGTTCAGTGTGTCTCCTCCAAAGGCAGGACACAGGGATCCCAGAGACCCCTCTGCCCTTGCCCTCGAGTGCCTTTCTCTAACTTCTTGTCTCACTTTATTTCCCTTTCTCCATCCTTCGCAAATTTGCCTCCAGCACCTGGTTCTGGCTATGGGAAAAATCTTGTGTCTTTTTATTACTTGCCTATTTCTGCCAAAATTTGACTTGCTGCGGTGTCTGCCATGGCCCACTGAGGAAACACAGGAAAACAATCTACCAGCATGTAGTTTGGGTGCGTTTCTATTTATCTGGACAGCTCTGAATGTCACAAAAGAGTTTAGATATGGTGCCCAGGGTCTTTCTCCATATTCCTAGACTCTTGTCTTTTGCCAAATCCTGTGCCAATCCTCAGCTGAATCCCAAGTCCCTGCGTGGCCAGGGACAGAACAAATACTTTTTTCCTACTAATTTGGACCGAGCCCAGGGCACATTTGAAAGCAACAGCAACACTGTCTTCTCATTAGGTGCCACCCAGGGAGTCTCTAGCTTATTCAGACAGAGCTGTTTAGCCTCATGGTGCAGGACTCAGTAGCTGTTGATACGGCCATGACACCTCTCATCTCAACATGAGCCCAGACAGAAGGAGCTCAGGGCTCTTTACACTATGTTACCCTGTGCATGTCCTGCAAGGGTTAATCTGTTACTGCTTCCTGCCTTTTCATTTTGGTCACTGATCTTGAAATAGCTGCCCCCTTGTCTCCTGTCTGATACTGACTTTTCTCCTCCTCACAGATACAGTGCCATGCTACCGGATGAGAAAGCCAAGGCCAAAGAGGTCTGGCAGAAAAAATGGGACCAATTTGTGGCTGACCTCTCTGATAGCTTTTTGAGGGAGCTTTAGAGGGGAGGAAGCTCATCTCAGAAGGCATTTGGCAAGCCATAATGAGACAGGCTTATTGCTAAGAGGGAGACTGCTTCTTCCATGTGACCTGAGTAGATGAATGAACCTCAGTCTTACCTGGCAATGGGTGACTCTTGATGCAAAGAATGGTCTGAAAGTCATGGTCTAGAGGTAAAAGGGAGCAGTGAGCCTTTATAGCAGCAACAAAAGAACACCCCACTCAAAACAGTCAAATCAATTAAAAACGGCCAATGACCAAATCCTGACATCCTTATTCAGGAAAAAACATGCTTTCTAATTAGAGTTAGTGGGAGATTGCCGACGTGAGGATCTCTGAATTTTGCCTTATCATTACAAAATGCAGACCTTGTCCGGAGACAGCTAAGACAAACATCCAACATTTGGGCCACTGACCTTCAGGAGAGCAAGGACTGAAAGTGACTCTTGTTATGTTTAACCCCGGGCCTGCTGCCAAAATAGCACTGCTAGGTTGAAGAACCAGTCATAGGTCTGATGTCTGCTATTTCAGGACCTACCATGGCTGCAAACAAGCTGATGGAACTTGCTCCCAGAACATTTAAGCCAGGTTGCACAGTGATCATAAAGCCAAAAAGAGGTGCTTCAGTTGCCAACAGTTTGGTTTTTTTTTTTTACTGCAAAATTTTTTCCTGTCCTCTAGTCACAAGGAAGCCAAACCACTTTTCACCTTAGATAAATCACCCTGGTTTCCTTGATCCAGCTTAATTAAAACCGTCCCCCTGCACTGGGCCATGTTAACACAGACCTCTCTGCATTATAGGAAACACCTTTTGTTTTCAGGGAGTTCCACTATCAGCCTTTGCCACCTAACTCAAGAGTGCAAATGTGCCTTTCTCAGCCTGTCAGACAGATTTTCACTTTGGTGGAGAATTACTCTCACACCATGGATATCCACAGTGTTCACCTGGACCTCTGTAGTTTCCAGCTCTTTGGCAACATGTATTCAGCAACTACACAATAAATAGTGTCTGGACAAGCAGATTCCCTTTCTTAACATCATCAAAAATATCACAAGAAAAAGCAGTTCCAGGGAGATGAAAAAAAAAGGCAATCTTCATCAGGATGCTACATAAATTCAGCAAAATCCTTTGGCACACATACCTCAAGCATGCAGCCAGGATCAACCAGTATGTCTCCCTGACTTCAGTACAAGTATGTAGGTTTGCATCAGCCAAGGGAGAATTTATAAAAGTTCCTGCTGAAAGACTCTCTCCTCTGAGCCACAGACTCGCAAGGCCTGCTGCTTCCTGATCAGACCAGCTTGGGCAAGCTGGTTTTCTTTATATTTTCTGCTAATTGTCTCAAGCTGCCCAGCCATAGTGTTTATTTCCACTGACCTTGGTTAAAACACCTTAGCAGGAGGCAAACACACTTACTACAGAAGTGGATCAAGCTGTGCAGCCCGTGCGTCCCATGTTAAATTGCCCACATTTTACAGGCTGCAAGTTCATCTCTAGTTATCCCAGGGGAGGAAGAAAAACAACCTCCGCACTACAAACTCCATAACAAAAACCAAAACCACAACAGACCAAAGGTGTCTACAGTGCAGAATCCAGCAACACAAACCACAGAAAGCAAAAAGTGGGAACTGGATCACACACCTCACCAACCAAAGGGGTTGAGTGCCTTACACTGGTTCTATTCTCTACTCCAGCTCTCTCTGCCCCACCTTCCTCTGAAGCACCAGCATCTGCTCTTTACATGATGGCCTTCCTTAGGCCGTGATGCAGATTTGTTCCTGGGAGGAGCTTTATACTGGAGGAGGAGACAGAGTAGAGCCACCTTCCATCCTCCTCCTCCCTGGGTGTCACATACAGAGCTCAGTCTAAAGTCCCCAAGGTAGGCTTTGGTCATGGTCAGATTATAAATGCTGATTTGGGAAATGCCTTATTTATAATGCTGCTGAGAAAAACCACTGCAAACAGGTGGAATGGCTGCTAACCAGTGATCCAAAGCCACATCCCTCTGAGCCTCCTGATCTTTCAGCTTCACTACATGTGGATGGATGAAGATCTTTTATTTGCCATGAGTTGATTCTCCCTTGAGTGAACCTCTTGATTGCCAAGGTGAAGCTAATCATTACAAAGACAGCATGGGAGGAGCTGAGTTCCTTAACACAGGCTGATCCATGTTCCTTCCTTTTCTGTCGCAGTGGAAATGTTTCAGCTCCTCCTGCACGTGGTCTCTTGAGGACTTTAACCATCAGCCAGCTTTTTGGTTAGCAGCCTTTTGGTTACCTGTAGTCCTCACTCCTCATTACGCACACTAACAGCAAGGCTAGATCTTCCATTTGCCAAACACTTGCCGGGAGCAGTTTCTCTGTTGTGTCCAGTTTGTTCTTGCCTTTGTAGGAAAACCCTGTTGTCCATTGGGCCATTTACCTACTTTGCATCAGGAACTGTGACATGATATGGCCCAGTGTCTGGTGCCACCAGTGAGTGATGCTTTTCGGGATTACAGCACAGAAATCACTGTGGGTTAAAATTGTACAGGCCTGAGTTATCACTGTATGAAGCCCTCAGAAAGGTGGAACTTGACAGTACAGAGCTATGTTTGCATTTGTGACTAGCATAGTGACTCCGCTTCTGTTAAAGGTATCCATCTTAGGCTTGGTCAGATAGTAGAAACTTAGCTGTCCTGATCACATATGTCTAAGTGCGAGCCTGAACTGCATGGAGAAGCCTGATTGCAGTGGTGTAGCCTTCCTTGGATCCCTCCTTGAACAGGGCATGGCCATGTGTGGTGACTGGGGCTTCCCAAGGGTCATCAGGCAGTAGATGGGCTCTAAGCATTTCTAGGGCCTTAGTGAGTCTGACAGAAGGAGGGCCAGCCTGCTTTGCTGCTGGGAATCAACTCTGCCTTAAGAGGGGGCTTTAGTTCAGAGAAAGGTGTAAACTGAAAACGCAGACTGCAACCTCACCTCTCTAACTCTAGATGCTTAAAAAAGGAGGGATTTAGGCTGGACCACAGCAGTTAAGATCAAGCCATTCAGATATCCCCAAAGCTTCAGGTAAATTTGACTGTGGGGCTCTGCTGAGATTGATCTCTTAGCATTTGCAGTAACATTTCAAGGATTTTGCTGCCAGTCCATTCCTTGCCTTCAGTACCTTGACTCCCCACTCACATTTGTTGGCCAATACATTGCATATAATGTTTTTTTCCCTGTCTCTTTCAGAACATAGTATTTTTTTAATTCTTGAACCCATTTTAATCATGGAGGTTATTTTCCCTTTTTCAGTATTCGATGTGAGGTTTTAATCTGGAATGTGCAGTGAAGGGGAATGTTTCACGTCACTCAGCCTGGAGCACAGTTATCAGGGATTCTGAAATGTCTTCACAGCATGCTGCAAAGGGCAATTTGATCCGTGGGGCTAACACACTGTGGAGTCAAGCCCGAGCCACCTGGCAGAGACATGACACAGGTCCTCCAGCCCCCCCTTTCCCAAACCACACAGTGGCTGCCTCCAGCTCAGGGCTATGTTTTCACAGAGACCACCCAATGCACATGATTTGCTTGTGCTACTTCCCCTCCTAATACCGTTCTGTACCATCTCCGAGGTGGTTACAGCACGGGAGAGTAAAAGGAACTACTGAAGGTAATTTTACCTGCTTTTAGTGTGATTTTAACAGAGGGAAACAAAGAGAAGAGTAAATGCTACATGACCAGCCCATTGTTTTGCAAGCTGGCAAGTGCCTTGTGGAGCACCACCAAACTACATGGTACAACTTGAGTCTCTTTGCCCAAAGTGCTGGTGGTGAAGCATGGGAAAAAGGGCCAGTTAGAGAACCTGAAAACCTGAGATGAAGGAGGTATTTGCAAAAACAGAGCTGGAGGCATCCACAAAGGTGGTGGGAGGCAGACTGAGCCTCCCTTCAGTCTCTGGACTCGGGAGCAAGGAAGGAAAGCAGAAAATCCATGGAAGTTTCTGTGACAGTTACTTCAAGCAGCCATAGGAATACATCAAGTCTTATGCCCGTTATCTGCCCCATCTGTCTCTCCCTGTGGCCTCTTCAGGCTCGATTTGTTTAAATAGGAGGTGGATGGAGCTTTGTTCTCAGTACACAGTGTCACAGGACTAGTGGTGTTTTGTTGCAGAGCAGCTTAGCCAGCTTTTGGAGCACTTCAGTGAATAAAATATTTGCCTCCTGGTTACTCAATGGCGGGAAATGGCTGATCCAGCACTAGTGGTTGCTGTCAAAAATCATACCAATAAAACAGAGGAGTGAAGTAACTGGTTGAAAACAGAGATAGGCCCAAGTGAGCAGCTGGATCTATATGTCATGTGAGCCTCCATCACTGCAGTGGGACTACACGGATGGCAGATGCTAAGCAAGTCCTCTGTCCATAAAACACAGGGCTACAGATGTGTTTTCTACCAGCTCCCAGAACTCAGCCTGCTTCAGGTTTTTCTGCTGTAAGTCTCTGAATTAGTCTCTTCACAGGCAGCAGAAGGACATTTCTTTGGCCAAGCTCTCATTGGCTCAGTATTTAATTCCCTTCTTTCCAGGTTTGCAGCAGTTGCAATCACAGCAGGTCTATCAAGTGTTTTCTGTCTGCTGAGGGACAGGCAGGTGAAGGGTCTGGCTCTCAATTCTTCTGACTTGTCATTTTTATCAGGCTGTGTCCTCCCCCTTGGTCATTACAGGATAAGAAAGGCATTTTACTGTATTTTCTCAACCTTTAGCTTGTCCATCATTCCATGAACAGGCTGCAGCAAAGGAAGAGAAGAGATAAAACAAGGCGGGGGGAGGGCTGGTTCAGGCTATTAGAGCCTCTGCAGTCAGAAAAGAGACGGAAGGTACAGCTGCTTTCAAGGGGGATGTTGGAAGGTCAGGAAGAGGAGTGATGACAGGGCTATGAGTCCAGGGAAAACAGAGCTGCAAAGTTTACACAGGAACTCGCAGGAGAAGGCTGTGGGCAACTGACTGTTTTGCTTGCCTTTAAAGGCAGCTATGCAAGGGAGTGAGGGAAACATCTAAGTACAGTGTGGACAGGGGAAGAAGAGGGAGTATCTTGTGAGCTGGTGTAAGAAGGGCAGACAGACCATCTCTAGAGGTATTAGTGGATATGGCTGTTACAAGATGTTCCTGCAGAAGAAATAGTAAGGTCCATCCACATATAACGGGCAAAAGAGGGAGCTCCTAGCAGAGTCACAGAGAAAGTCGCAACTCTCAAAGGGAAAATTACAGGACCAGGCATTTAGCACAGGGATGATGGGCTCAAGCCTGCCTGCTGGTGCTGGGAGGACAGGGGTTCAGCAGCCAAAGTCAGCACTGCAGGGTGCAGTGCTTGGCAGCTGTGCCGCTGTTGGTCTCTGCTGTGGGTGCCAGGCTCAGCCTGTGCCCGACCACTGGCAAACTCCCTCTGTATTTGTTTAAAAATAAGCACTTCAGCCTGTTGGACAGTGTTCCTTGTAAAAATAAACACAACAGCTCTGCCAGCCTGCTGGGAATGCTCACTGGGGCACACGCACACTTTGGGGGCACCTCTTCAACAGCGGGTACCCTGCCTGGTAACACAGCCTCCTTCTCCACCAACCCTTGTGTGTCGGAAGCACAGTGGGAACAAAATTCCCCACTGACCCCAGACACTACCTCCCAACATCACTCCCTGTGCTGTGACAGCTTAAACCTCACCAATGCTTTCTGCTACAGTTGATCCACAGGATGAAAGCCCTGCACACAGTGTGAATGGGGCCAGCACTTCACCGAGAGGTGAAGGTTGTGCAAAATCCTGCACCTGGGGCAGGGCAATCCCCAGTATCCATACAGGCTGGGGGATGAAGGGATTGAAAGCAGCCCTACAGAGAAGGACTTGGGGTTGTTGGTGGATGAAAAGCTGGACACAAGACTGTAATGTGTGCTCACATCCCAGAAGGCCCAATTGCATTCTTGGTTGCATCAAAAGAATCATGGCCAGCAGGTCAAGAGAGGTGATTCTGTCCCTCTGCTCTACTCTACAAGACCTGGAGTACTGTCTTCAGCTCTGGGACCCTCAGCATAAGAAAGACATAGACCTGCTCATTCAGGTCCAGAGGAGGCCACAAAAATGACCAGGGGGCTGGAGCACCTCCCATGTAAGGACACGCTGAGAGCTGTGGTTGTTCAGCCTGGAGAAAAGAAGGCTCTGGGAGACCTTATTGCAGCCTTTCAATACTTAGAGAGGGCCTATAGGAAAGATAGGGGCAATCTTTTCAGCAGGTCCCATTGTGACAGGACAAGGGGTAACAGTTTTAAACTAGAAGAAGGTAGACTTAGACTAAATACAAGGAAGACAGTTGTTACAGTGAGGGTGGTGAGACAGTCTAGCAGGTTACCCAGAGGGGTGGTCACTGCCCCATCCCTGGAACCATTCCAGGTGAGGATGGCAGGGGTTCTGAGCATCCTGCTCTAGTTGCAGATGTCCCTGGTCCCTGCAGGGGGGGGTTGGACGAGGTCAATGACCTTTAACGGTCCCTTCCAACCCAGACCCTTCTATGCTTCCAAGGTTAGAAACCGCCTCTCCGCGGCGCAAGGTCTGCTCCGGAGGGAACACCCCCCCGCCCCCGCCCCGGCACCCGCAGTCCCGCTGCCCGCCGGCTGGGGGCGGTGCCCCCGC
>JAAGNO010016289.1:0-13570 GCA_033439905.1 Ceryle rudis | reverse complement strand
GGAACTCATGGGTTTTGCAGGGCCATTGCCAGTACTCGGAGTGGTTTAGGGGAAGGAAAAAAAAAAAAAAAAAAAAAAAAAGGTGGTCAACGCTTGCTCTTCTGGATTAAACTACTAAGAAAACTTGTTTGCACTTTAGTATCAGTGGCCATTCCTGCTCCTCAATAGACACATGCAGCCTCAGCCTTTCAGGGTACCTGGAGTCTGAGAGATGGAGCTGCCTTTTTTAAATGGCTAGTTAAGACTAGAGAAAGTTGTAAATTGATTGATCATACAGATAGGCAAATTCACTTTCCTGAGCCACCTAGGTCATTCCTCAACAGGTTCATAGCCTGACCCCACTCTAACCAGCCTCTCCTCTCCCAGAGCTTCTTCCCCTGGGTAAAAGTTATGGGCAAGAAAGCATGAGAGTAAGTCAGGCTGCGATAGGACTTCCCACAAACATCATCAACAGCAACAACCAGTTGCAACCTCAGAGAAATGGACCAAGAAAAGTTATCACTCAGGTTTCACCCCTGCTGAGCAAGATGACCCTACTAGATGAGTGGATTAAGCAGGATAAACTCAGTTCCTCTTAAAAAAAAAAAGGAACAAAAAAAAAGTACTCAACCAGCTTCCCCCCCTCCGACAAAAAAACACCTCACAAAGGAGGGGGTTAAGAAAAAAAAAACACGTTCCCCCAAAAAAAAAAAAAAAAAAAAAAAAAAAAAAAAAAAAGAAAGAAAAATCCCCAAAGCACAGCTGCTCAGAGCAGGAGAGAGAACCACTGGGGGACTGACAGCAAGTCAAGGCTCACCAACATCTAAAGAAGAAAACTGTGCCATTATGCTCAGAAAATGCTTGATCATGACAAAAATTCAGATGAAATTAAGCCATCCAGAATGGGTTGATGGCTGGGTCAGGTGCACCATGCTTAGGTCCAGAATGGGCTTATTCATATGCACAACTACTCTTCAGTTAGACTTTCTGCCAGAGTGGTTTACACCTTCTCTAAACACCCTGGACCACCAGCAGTCCTGCTGGCATCCCCACAAAGACTCCTACCAGCACACCAAAGTGCCTAGTGAAATTAAGAAAGCCTCTAATACCCTGAATATCTTCGTGAACCTGCTGGATAGCCAACAACATACCAAGGCAAAGAAAACCAGCCAAAACTTGGAATCTTGTTTCTTAGAGCAGTGTAATTAAGGCTGACAATTTCAGATTATCATCCAGAGCCAAACAAAAACAGTCCAAGGCATGAAGCAAGGTAACTGAGCAGTGACTTTGGAGAACTCACACCAAGGGCTTGCTCTGGTGTAAAGCTCCGTGGTGACACTGGGTCTATCCCAGGGGGTAGGATTCATTGCCTCTAACTTCGCCTATGCAAAAATGAGGTTATTCTCTAAGCAAATCGACATCTACAGACAGAGGGAGCACCTGGTATGGAGGTCAGCTCTTCGTTGGGTCAGCCCACCCAACTTGAACCTCTCTTCAGGAGGAGCCTACGTTAAATTAGAGGCCTAATTTTTCAGGCAGACATCCTTAAGCAAGACAAGTCCCATCCTTATTTTCCTAAGCTGCCTCCCACATGCAAAGCAGGAATAATCACACTTCTTTCCTTAGCCAGAACTTGCACAACCAAATGTTTCAAAGGCTTTAAGAAGCTCAGATAGTGCAATAATGGGAACATGGAAATTGCAATAGACTCAGTTTGGCTTTCACTTCTTTCCCGACCCAAATTTGATTTATAACGAGCAAAAGCAGAAGCCAACATTTCTGCAAGTGACTTTGTCTGCTCACGGACTCTTCAGTAGACTTCACTTCTGGACAGCTCTGAGGAACAATGCCAGAGGCTGGAACAAGCAGGTCTCAGTAAACCACTGGTCAAAGAAAACTTTACAAGTGGGCCACTTTAAAGTCTCTGCTGTAAAAACAGTTATTTCCACCTTTGAAGATGGAGTGTGAGCTTTAGATCTGCCTAAGGTCAATTTTACAGGGCTGTTTCACAGATGAACTATATTAGAGTCCTGATAATCCAGAAAACACAGCCAAATAAGAGAAAATAAATGCATCATTGCTTAGTTATTTGGAGCATGAGAGCTAGCAACAGATAGTCATAGACACCATCAGTCCAGCATGTGTGGGACAAGGCAGCAGCGGTCTCACTTCCACACCAAAGCTGCATTAGCCCTTCACCCAGTAGTAAAATTCCCATCAACTGTGGCAAGACCATTTGTGGACCCTCACCTGAGAAGAAAATCAACTGAAGAAATCAACTGAACTGGGCCTACAACCAAGCATGCCTGGGTATGGGCAGATGTAGTCTCTTACCCAGCCAGCTACAGCTGACTGACACATGCAGGATTTGAAGGGATGGCAGAGGAGCAAGGAAGGCTCCAGCAGCCATCTGCCCATGGCAGGGTCATTGCTGAATGCTGCTATTTGGAGCTGTCATTGTCTCTCCCCTCAAGTATTTTATTAAGAAGTGATTGGAAAAAAAAAATAAGAGAAAGTTAGATGAACAGGTAGGGCTGCCCCTACAATGTACAAAATACAACCACATCGAAATTTTAGTGATTTCAGAGTGAAAGCACCATCATGTTATCCTCATAATGAGGTTCTCACCACAATATTACTAGATAATATTAATACAATGGCTAGACACCAGCTCAAGGGAGCTGCTCTGGGAGTTTATTTCCATTTTATGAAGCAGGAAAGACAGTCTCCTCTGAAGCCTGGCCACAGATACCGAGGTAAAGCACACTGTAAAATACAGTGCAAGAGCTGGAAGAAGACACACAGCACCTGGGGTCAAGTTTGTAGCCAGTCTCCACTTCCTATCACAGCAGTACAAGTTCAGTAACATGCACTGGTTGTAGTTTTAGCAAAGAAGGCACAGTAGGTAGCCACAACCTGAATACGGACCAGCAGCCTCAGGGCTGCAGGCAGTGCCAGCAATTCTTAACTATTGGAGGAGGAACTACTGGAGAGGAACAAGGTGATGTGCATCTGCCATATGCATGAACTACCAACCTCATCATTTGCAAGGGATACCATGGGATCAGCTTCATGAAGACAACGTGCCACTCATGAGACTCTTAGTACAAGACTCGTCCGATCCTTCCAGAGGCTGTCCCTGTGCAGTAAGAGCTGCAGTTCGATAAAGTAACAGAAAAGGAGCCTTAGAAATGCATAGTAAGAGCAATCTGGAAACTGCAATCCAATCATGTTCAACTAGCATTGGATCAAAGACAAGTAGATGCTGTTTTCACAACATCACTACCACCTTCCCCGTCAGCAGTGCTGGCAGCAAGTGACGTGTGGGATGAAAGCAAAGGAGACCCCCTTTCCAGTCTTGGGGTCTCATTGGAACCAGTGGGAGAGAATGAGAACAGCAGCAGCTCATCAGTTATGGGTGCCTTGTTCTGCCTTTCAGGCCCTCAATTTGCAGTGGGAGCATAGCACCCATCCTTCTTAACACTGGACACTGAGAAGACCACTAGTAGATGTTAGGAAGCCAAGGAACCTCCCAGAGACAGATACTCAAGAGTAATTGAGCGAGGATTACAATATTTTGCATCAGCTTTGCATCTCAACTAACTCAACCTCAAACCAGTCATTTGAAGGTTTCCCGCTTCCATGCTCAGGCCTGAGTTTTAGACTAACTATGAATTTCCTGAAGAAACAGAAGCAGCCTGCAGTGCATCGCAGACTTTAACAAGCTGAAGGTACAGAAAGTCTCAGAATAATCTGCAAGTAAGTGAGCGATTCCCTTGCTGTAAGGTTAGCAATGTGAACAAGGCAGCTACATGGAGACCACAACCAGCATTAGACCCCAGCAGCAATGCTTCAGGGAAACTGAAACCACAACATCACGATGGTGTCCAGCACAGAATTATCTGCAAACCTCCCTACCACCCATTCTGCAAACAGAGACTTCCTCTTGACTTATTTTTAAAATGTTTTTTTTTACAATTACCATTTTTCAGGACAGGATCTAGTGTATTCTTGACAAACAGATAACAGGGGATTTCCACTCCCTACCCCTTAAAACCATGATGTATTTTGATGCCGAGAAATACAAATCTCTAAATTAGTCCCACCAAGCCATCACCAAGAAGAATAGTTGTGGTGGTACCTTCTCTCTTTCTCCAAAAAGACACATCTCCATATGGAACCCCAGTGACTCGCTGCAGGTCCTTTCAATTGGTGATGCTCTTATCATTTGAAGACACTACCTTCATCTCCATCTCAAAACATGGGCTGCACTCTTCAGCTCCGTATTTCATTATTTTTAGCTTCTGTAATGCAATGGTCTTGAACTGTTCAAGTATCAAGCTTTGGGAATTGAAAAGCACAGGGAGGAATATATCTCCCTGACGTCATTAGAATAAGGTTTGCTACTTTTTGCAATGGTTTCCAAAGGAAACTGCAAAAGTCCCATTCTTTGAAGGACATAGGTACTGAAGGAGGGAGATAGGTACTGAAGGAGGGAGATAGGTACTGAAGGAGGGAGATAGGTACTGAAGGAGGGAGATAGGTACTGAAGGACAAACTTCAAATTGAAGGACAGGGACACAGCCCTGCTGTGTTTCAACCTGAAAGGCACATGCCTTTCTCTGCTGGGGGTGGGAAATGGGATACACTCAATCACAGAACGGCTGCTGTAGAAAGGAGACTTATCTGTACCCATGTCCTTGAAGGCAGAACAAGCAGCAACAGACTCAAATCAAATGGCAGAGTGGTCCTTGCCCCAAGGCCAAGGAGACACCCTCAGCAGCCCTTCCAGTCTGCACTTCCCAGTCCCCATTGCCCTTTCAATCCTCCTGCCTCAAAGGCAGATGCGCAGCTACAGAGGTCTGTGGGAATTCCTTGGATTTCACCATTTTAAAGTACATCTTGACGCTGAAGAGTAACTTCCTAAAAAACAAACAAGTGAAGAAAAAAAAAAAATTCCAACCCTCTGCTGTTTTGTCTTTTTTTTTTTTATCTTCCCTCTGTCAATGGTTCGCTCACCTTCCGACAGACCAGACCAAGGCTGGCAGGTTTCAGCAGCCTGTGTTTTTCTTTTCTGTCCAGAAGCACAGAGTCAAGCCCATCTCCTCTCCTCTTGCTTTCATTGGCAATGGCAGCTCTGCCACCAATAACACCTCCAGGTATCCAATCACCGCTCTCAGCCAGTGTGCAATGGGCATGGAGAGATGACCCAGGACATCAGAAACCCAAACCCCATCCACAACCCCTCGATGGGTTGCGTGGGCTTGGCAAAACTCTGCCAGGGTCAAAATAGTCTCTTTTTCTCCTCAAACCACCATCAGAAATGACACATCTGATCTGAGTAAGAAAAGACCAGTTATATTTACTCACTTTTCAGAGAGGAAATGTACTTGTTCCTGGCACAAATTACGTAAACCCCGCACCACATGATGCAAGAGTTAATTTTAGCTTGTATCAGTCTTTATCACAACAGTGAAGGTTAAAGTCTCACCCAACATTGCAGTTAATTACAAGCTCAGTGTCAAGTTAAGCCCCAAGAAGATTTAGGTTGGAGTTAGTGCTGGTGTTTGGCACAACCTGGCTGAGTGTCAGGTGCCGTCAGCAGTGTGTAATGGAAACTCCAGGGCTGCTCTTCAGGGAAGGTGGAAGTTCATCAGAGAAGTGGCTTGTGTGTCACAGAAGAGGACCAGGGGAAAAAAATAAGAAATTCAACAAGTGCATGATTTAGAGAGGGGTAAAAAAAAAAAAAAAAAAAAAAAGAAAAGAAAAGGATGTGTTTCCCCAACTAACAGCAGCTGCCCAAGTTGCCCCTTTCAAGAAGGAATTGAAGACCAAGACAGTGTCAAATGGTTCTTCCCTAGGGTGGCTGTTTAACCTGGTGGGACAGTCCAGAAGGAGATATCCCTGTTGGAAGAGTCTTGTGGCCACTCACAAGGGAAAAAGGGAAGAAGGCTCCAGGTATTTCCACGCTCAGCAGGAGACACCTGGGGTTGAGGTCTATGCCCAGACATAGCAGGTGCTGGGCTCTCTCTTCAGCTTGGGCATGAGTCCGGCAGCTACTACTCTGGGCACAGACCTCAACCCCAGCTGTCCCACATGCTTTCTACAGCAGTTGCTGTGTACATGGGGCTTCTTTGGACACAGCCCTTGGGGCAAATCTATTTTTAATGTGCAAGGTTACACAATGGTGGCACTATCATATTTAGGATACCATCAAACACAAAGGGAACAGTGATACCACAATACCATGAAACATTCTCATCAGCTATTCTTTGTTCCACTGACCCAGCATTTTTCTGTACCTCTCCAAACTCTTCCTAAGACATCTTTCCCACAGAAAACCATGTCATGTTGCTCCCTATCCTGCTATACTGGCTCAAAGGGAGGGCTGCTGGGCTTTGGTTTTGGGTGGGTTTTTTTTTTTTCTATTGCAAAATCATCTGTTAGCCTCAACAGAGCCAGGGATCATCCCCATCCTGCAATGGATCTAAGTGGCACAAAGCATACCCAAACAAGAGTCCCTCCCAGAGGGGACCCCAACCTTTGCCCCACAGTGCCTTCCCCCCTCAGCTCCCTTGTGATGAAGGACAGCAAGAGCTGATGCTAATTCCTTCAGCCTATTCGGAAAAACAAGTTTACACGTGAGATTTCAATTGGCTCTGTTTAACTACTCCAGCTGTGAAACAAAGTAAGTGAGAGACAAAGCACTACAAACAAGCAGCGTGACCATTTCAGAGGGCTTTTTTGTGAGCTTTAGTGCCAAACCCACTAAATAGATTAACTTACAGCATAAACAAGCAAGTAAATCTTTCCCCCAAGGCCCTGTGTATCCAAAGGAAGCTTTAGAAGTTGCTTCCTGCCATTGTGGAAGCCCTGCTGGGAACCCAGGAGCCTTTTCAGTCCCTGGCTTGGTTGCCCAAAACCTTCAATTTACTTCCAGCACCGCTGGCTGCAGCACCACAAAAGACAGATGATGGCAAGAATGGTTTTGGCTGTCACCCTCAGGCCAAGGGCATGTGGGACTATGATTCACACACACTGCCAAAGCTCACAGAAGGGTGTGAAACCCACTTTGACCAGAAAACTCAGTACAACTGCAGTACCACCATCATAACTGACAAGAAAGGAAGCCTCCAAACAAGGAGACAGACCAAGGAGAGGTGGACATCAAGCCAACAGTGGGACAACCAGCAGTGGCCAACCCCATCAGGCTGTTCAGCCCTTGAGCATCTTCAAACAGCCCAGAGCACTGAAATATCACAGTAACATCCACAGTTACAGTTTGAAAGGGGAATGACAAGCCTGGAGCACAAAACCTTTCTAAATCTCATGTTCACCGCTGGGAAGAAGCAGGCTCAAGATGCACTGGAGGCCACCACTGCATCCCAGATGTGCCAAACCCTGCAGATGTGAAGAAGGGAAGGCTGTACAAAGGGAAGATGCTTGGACTGGAAAGCTCTGAGCCATCCCATCACAACAGGGCAGGTCCAAGCCCTTGGGCTCTCCCTGGCTGAGGGCAGGATCCCCGAACTGGACCATCTTTGGCCTGGCCTAGTACAGGCACCAGAACTACATCCCTCTCAACCCAAAAAGCTGTAAAGAAGACAAACTGAAAGGTATCCTCTTCACATGAAGGTCCTATCCACCATTCTCCATCCCTTCTTCCTGGCACAATGACTACATTCAATAGTGACATGACAGCTGCAAGGCATACTGAGAGCACCCCATCCTTGAAGTGCCTCCAGACAGCTTGGTACAGCCCCAACCAGATAGTCTCCCATATGCAGAGATGGTCCCCAAATCTCCCCCCGTTACACATCACATCAGCAAGGGGTGTAAGAGCTCATGCAGCAAACACATCCAGAACCCTTTCCAGCCCCCAGCTCCTCCCATGATGGGCAGGAGCATCACAGCGTACGAGGCCAGTTCCCTGGCTCAGCTCTTCATTAAGAGCCGAGCTCCTGGGAACTAGCATGACAGTGACAGCAAGAGCCCAAATTCCACAGGATGAAAGGCTACTTACTTCATCCTAAAGCATCACACTTATGGTAGTGTTCTGACTCGAGACTACAGGGTTGGGTGGGATGCTGTTAAATACCTGCTAGTCTGTCATCACTTCTAAAGCCAGCACCACAATCCAGCTGCTCAGGGCCCACCATGAAGGAGATCCCCAGGCTCCAGTTGTGCACAGTACTAGCAAAAGTGGATATAGACGCACATAGCTTTTCCTTCACACCATCTGAGTTCTCTAAAGGATTAGAGACCCACCAGCATTCATACCAGATCAATCTGGGAACAATTTGCCTTTAACGATCAGTCCTTTGGGGACCTCAGGTTTTAATTGCTATCCAGATAATTGATGGCAAGCCTCAAGCAGGAGCCCTCTCAGATGAGCAGGATTCACACACAGATGAGGAGCAGCAGAGATGTTGCCCAGCCAGGGTCTGCGAGGCTGGGGTAGCTGAGTCAGATTCCAAAGCCTCCGCACCCAAGAGCCACTGTAACTCCATCCCAAAGGCACTGGGAGGCCATACACAGCATGTGTACCAGTTTGTGAGGTTTATTGACACAAAAGACACTGGGAACAAAGAAACATTTGTGAAGTTTCACATGTACAGATTGCCAGAAACAATGAAAAAAGGGAAATGCCACCTGAAAGGATGAGAGCTTGTTTGCAGAGAAGCCTCTGAGCTGAGGGTTTAAATAGACATGGAGCAATGGGGAAGCAGCTGAAAGGGGAAGCTTTTCATCCTAATTCGTGACAAAGAATGGGCCTTTGTGGAAGAGATGAAAAACACTTTTGCAAGCTCAAGACAGCACCATCTTTCCTAAAGCATGCACACACCAGCCGTGCACCCCTCCATGCAGCACTCCATTATTAACACAACATTGAAAATACCTTGAGGTTACAGCACAAAATCCTCTGACATAGGATTAAAAAAAAAAAACAAAAACAAAAACAAAAAAAAAAACCAAAACAAAACAAAAACAAAAAACATGAGTTCACTACTCAGGACAGTCACAAGATTGGGTTGAAGCTGATTGGGTTGAAGCTGAGCCCTTCCTGCTTAGCTGGAGCAGCATCCTGCAGCTGTGAGCGGCGTGACCAGAGGACGATGCTCAGGGTGCCTTCCCATTCCCAGGAGCCCTCATCACATGAGCTACTCATGGCAGGATCTTCTCACTTCTGCTTAAATCCACCCAAAATAAGGACCAGCAGCATCTTAGGAGCACTTGAGCTGCTCATGTACCAAGCACTGCGGGCATTCTGGGCAATAAAAGCCAAGCCCCATCTCCACATCTCTTACAAACATGGATGGGTCCCCTGAAGCACCAAGAGTCATTAATAATTGTCACAGCACCACTGGACCACGTCACCCAGCCAGGTAGCATCTCACTATTCCCCTTTTAACTCAGCAAGAGGGTCATGCTCACATCTGTTGCCAAAAAACATCTGCAGCCTTTTTCACTGCACAGACAGGCCGGCACAGCTGGGGAGGGAGCACTGGAGCCCACTCTTCCCCAGGCAGCCCCATTACGGGAATGGTGTGGTGCAGGTGGGAGCACTGAGCCATGCAGCTGCCCTGGGCAGGATACGACCCTTACCATCCAAAACCTCAAACCTGGGTGAACTCTCAGATCTGGCAGGTTACAATTAAATACGGCAAATCGCATTTGCAAGGAGAGGACACTTGAGACAATAAACAGACAAGCCTCGAACACGAAACCCCATCATGCTGTTTTCAAACAAACCACCTGGCCTGTAGCATCACACAGCCTCTGCACTCAGCTTTTCTCCAGCTACACCTCTGTGAACTCAACCGAGCATCTCCCACTGTGACACGCTGGCAAGGGAGAGGATCATCCCACCACAAGCCGAAGTTGCCTCCCCACCCCCTCTGCAGTGGCAGAGCTTGAAATCAGAGATTAACAAACCTGAAGGAGCTCATGCCTGGCCACTCATGTATTCCAGATGCACATGCTAGAATCACAGCTTGCCAAACAGGATACAAAGCGTAAGAAAATAAAGCATTTTATCTTCAAGCTTTTCCAAGAGGGTATTAGAAACAATGGGGAGGAAATACGAAATTAACACTAGAGAAGAGCAATTGGCAGTGCCCCTCACGAGTCTGTTCTTCGTTACAAGGCTGCCTATTCAGTAGCTTTCATTAGGAAAATCACATCGCAGAGCCATTCCCAACAGTGTCCCTATTTCCTAATTAAGCTTCGCCAATGAGCCGCGTCTTTTACTTACCACACGGAATTACAATCACAACAATTACCATTTCATCACACCCTTGCTGCTGAAAACCCAGCAATTAAAGCCTCTGAGGAGTTGCACAGGCACGTCATCGAGGAGACAAGTTCTCACGTTGTGCTAATTGGCGGCCAAAGACGAGATCGGACAAACAGGAACATCGGTTTTTGGTCTCCACGCTGGGAAAAGATGCTCAGGAGCTGCAGCCGTTCCCCTGGCTCCCACCCAGGAGGCTGGTGAAGAGGGCTTGGTGCCAGCAGTAAGCCCTGGTGAAAGGACCTATCTACCCCTCCAGGCTGCGGCACAGGGCAATGCTCCCTGTATCCTCATGCATATCACATCCGTGTCACCAGCTGAACTTTCAGGTGGACAACCCCAACCCAACACATACAGCACAAGGCGCATGCAACCTCGGCTGGTTTGCAGAGGTCACCTGGAGACTCCTGACGATGGCTTTGGGTGGGTGGGACCCTTGCAAAGAAAGGGCTGGCAGTGGGCTGGTGACAAAAATGACCCCATGCTGCCTGCAGCCATGAAGATAAGGCAAGGATGGGGAGTCCTGCAATACCAAGCCTCTTAGGGAAGTCTTGCAGAGAGGAGGGAAAGAGCATGAGCTGCAGCTCTGGAGCATGGACTGCATCCACAGGTCACACTTTGCTCCACTGCAGTCAGAAGTGGCATTTCCAGCCCAAAGCACCTCCCCGGCTGAGTGCAGCTGCAAAGCGCAGAGCTGCTAGGCTACAGTGCTATGCCCGTGGCAGGGGGGGCATAGTTTCCACAGGAACCTCATCCCCCCTCCCCATCCTTTTACATTCAGCCCAGGGCATGTTCAAAGTGCTGTTGAGAGCAGAGTTCAAATTCAGCAGGAGCCTCCTGTCACCCAAAACCAACCTCTGGACATTCACCTGAGTGTCTCTCCCCCTGCAAACACATGCACAATTTTCCACTTGCAAAATAAGAATGCAAAATTGGGCAGCCCCATCATGCCAGGAACAGCTCAATGGGCACCCAAAAAAAGAGAAGTAAAAACCACCCCAGGTGAGCTGCAGCATGGCAAGGCCACAACAGTCCCACCACCACCACTGAGTGGGTGTCACAGTCTGGTCCCCACCACAGCCAGAGCACCACTCTGACAGCCAAGCCATGGCCACATTTGGCATCCCAAGGGGAGCACGCCTCATGTGAGCAGTGAATGGCACCCCTCTGCCAATGCTTTCATCTGGATTTAGTTCCTCCTTCCCAGTGCAAAATTCACCTTTTCATTTCCACATTCAGCAAAAGACTGGAGGTGACAGTTTTTTGTTTGCTGTTGTCCAAATTGGGGTGCCCTGACCTCCAGGGGGGAAAAGGGATTGGTGAGCTGCACCACCCTACAGCACCAGAACCACAGATGAGGAGCCCTATCCCCCACCCCAAACTGATGCACACTGGCTTCTCCCTCTGTACAAGCACCTCCAACAATTTTCATCCCCTTTCCTCTTGCTCCAACCAGGCTGCAGAGCTGCAGGGAGCAAGAGAGTGATGGCCACAAAATGCCAGGGAAGGCAAACAAGGGAGCTCCCTCCAGCTTCAATTCAGCAGGACAACACTGTGAGGCTGGAGCTGGCCCCGGACCAACCATGTCCCTGGACCAACCACGTCCCTGGCTCATGCTGCAGCAGACCACGTTCTGTGCTGCCCACGAACCTGCAGTGGATCGCCCAGCCCAGTTCCAAAGGATGCACCCAGACTTTGCCTCAGCCCTCCAACCTCATGCACTCACTGCAGCCAAGAGATGTTACAACTGCAACCACCACCTCTAGGCTCTCACTCTTTATCTTGTCATCTTTCTAGGTTTAAACTCTAATCTGAGCAACACCCAGAGCTCCAAAACATTTTGCAATCATGTTTCAGAAACAATTTGCAACTCCATCCAAGGTTTTGCTCTGAACAATAAGAAAAAAACAAAACAAAACAAACCACAAACAAACACAAACACACAAAACAAACAAACAAACAAACAAAACCCAAACACCACAACCCAAAAATCAACCTAACCAACAAACCCCTCCAACATGCACAAAAATTAAAGCATTGACATCCTGTGTATCCCTGGTATTCACAGGATCTGCATCAAACCAAGATTTAGAAAAATAATCTAAACTGGAAAACCAAATAAACCGCAGCTGCTCAGCATCAGGCCCTTTAACAGACAGAGAAGTAGCCCCAGCCTGCAGCTGCCTGAGCACATTTTCACTGTGTTTTGAGTAGCAGCAGCACTGAAAACAAGTCATAAGCAAAGTTAAAGGGTGCTGGGGTGACAGCAGTGAGATTTTAATAAACATGAAAACAAAGGTCTGAAATCTCTTTTCTCCTGCTTTCGTTAGTGATTTGAATCAGCCAAGCCTTTTCCTCCCTTAGGGCTTACACTGTGCAAAGCAGCTAAACATCCTCTCCGGGAGGTTGTTGAAAAAGTGTGCGTAGTAGGAGGCCAGACTGGGTCTAGGCACCTTCCAGTCACTACGCGGGAGCTGCTGGTGACACCACAAAGCCACAGAAGCACCCGATGAAAAATGCTCCTTTGCAGGCACAACTATCAGCACAGGCTGGTGCATGAAGCAACACGGGGACATCTCAGGGCTGGCCTGTGTCCAGTCTCTGATGCCGGAGGGATGACATGCTGCTGGGCTTGTCACATCCCAAACCACATCCTGTTGCCAAAGCAGAAGCCTCGGGTTTACACCTCCACCCCCTTGTGCTTCGGGGACCCGGCCGAGGGTGATGGGAGTAACAGGCCACTCATGGCCCTTGGGTCCCTCCAGCCCAGCGATGGGACCTCCTGCTGCGGTGACACAGAGTGACTCAGTGCCGCCCCCGCCAGTAGTCCTGTCAAAACTCCAGGCGGGTGCTGGAGAACCCCCGGCATTTCCCAAGGACCCAAGCACGACGGGGTGGTCCCCTGGGGCCAGGCAGGGCCCCACACCTGGGTCCCGAGCAGCAACTCTGTGAGGTGGCGCAGAAGAAAACAAGTACACAGTCCAGAAATGAGTCACGGCGGCGGGGCCTGTCCCCACCCGCAGGGTGACACTGGCTGAGGGCACAGTGGGTCACAGACCGCCATGGGCTGCAAGGAGACCTCCAAGATTGCAAGAGAACAACCCCGCCCCGGGGCTGGTGACGCCCTCACCGGTGAGTTTAAGGGGCCGCCAGCTACTGGGGAGCCCCCCCCCCCCCGCGGCGGGCGGCCCCCGGGGGGCGGCGGGGCCGGCCCTTCTATCCCGCCCCCCCCCCCCCGGGGCCCAAAAAGCCCGCCGGGGCTGCTGCCCCTGTCGGCCCCTGCAAAAAGGGGGCAAA
>JAAGNO010016288.1:31031-43964 GCA_033439905.1 Ceryle rudis | reverse complement strand
AATAAGGGAAGGAATATTTTCCTTTAGGAAACCTTGCTGGTTCCCCACCTGATCTCACCTATGTAGTCATGTTCCCAATTTTCTCCCGCTGTTCCAGTAGTGTATTTTTAAAAAACACCCCTTTTTTTTTAGTAGGGAACAAAACGACTTTTTAACATCTAGGTTTTCCCCCCCCCCCCCCCCCCCCAGTGAGGTAACAGCAAAACAAACCATTCTTACAAACTTCTTCCATTCTATGGATTTCATTACAAACATTTATACAAAGCTAAGATTTCAATGTGATGTACTGGATTGAATTGCTGATTGTTCATATGGTGATACATTAATCATTGACTAATAAACTGTTGCAGATCCTCTAAGTTAAACAACATATAATTAAGTAAGAATTTGTTGGTGGTTTTTATTGGTTTTTTTTTGTTTGTTTGTTTGTTTTTGTTTTTTTGTTGTTGTTGTTGTTGTTGTTTGTTTGTTTGTTTGTGTTTTTTTGTTTTTTTTTTTTTCCCCCTTGTGGATTCACTTATACTGGGACCAAACCAGCTTTTTAAGAGACTGGTGCAGGATTTAGTCGTCACTAGAAAGGTGAGGGCAGTCAGTGCTGTGAGCTCAGGCTTTTATTGGACAATGAAGGAGTGAATGGGCTATCTGACAAAGTTCACTGGACCATGGTGGACATGTTGCCTTAGTATAGTGTTCTGCATATGGAAGAAACTTCTCATCATACTTGTAGGAGCGGACCAAGTTTGTCCATCTTTTTCTGTTGAGTACTTTATGATTTAGGCATTATTGTGTTCTCTGACCTGCTAGGTAAAATTATCAGGTGATGACTTTAACAAGACAAGGATAGGAAATAGTATAGGAAAAACTTGACTCTCTTACAGGAAACGGTCTTTAATGCTTTAGTTCCACCTGCAGTGGCAATAGTACTGAAAGAAAGTGGAATGAGCCCCTTTAAAAGGATGAAAGCATGGGTTTCATGTACTGAAAGCATGTAGTGTAACAAGTATAGTATGTAATTTTTGAGTGTGTGTGTGAAAAAGCAATTCAGTGTACAAGGCTTCATATCCAAATTAGAAGACATGATTTATCGAGGTAAATTATCCATTCAGAACAGATCAAAATAGCTTTGCAGAGCCACATTAACTGGTATGTATTTCTTTGTTAAAATTACGCTATACCAAAAATCTTTACCACTACTCTCTTGTTTGGTAAACTAAAATGGGATGTTACCTGTAATTTGATGAAACACCAGCTTTAGGAACCGGCGTTAATTTTCTTTATTGTGACAAATGATACAGCTGGGAGAGAAGTCTCAAGAATACCAAGTACTCCTAAGTTGTTAGTCACTGAAACTTAATAACGGTGGGGAAAAGTAGTGATTGTAAAATAGGTGTGGGACTTACCCTGTTTAAACTTTAACTTTGAAGCTTCTTTTAATTTATGAATGTAAAAGAACTAATAAAATAAGCTTTGGTTATATCCTTATTGGAAAAAGCTGATTACTTTCTATCAGTAGTTTAGTATGCGTAGGGGTAGATACAGTATTTAGAGTTCCAGAAGAAGTTGGTATACTGAGGTCACAGATTGCTTCTCAAATTGTTTAGCCAAAAAAGGACATAGTAAGATCTTAGACATGTGGAACTTCCTCCTTGACCTGTTTGATCAGTATCATTAAAACACACTGAATGATTAAATTAAACTTGTATTAAGTATCATGGATGTTTATATTTGCTATTTACTTTTCATGAGTCTAAATACATATCTGGAAGACCATAAGGTGCTTGTTGTTATGGTTGCCTTTACTAAATCCTCTTCTTTCCACGTGACGTGATCTTCTGTTGTTATTTGGAATTCATACACTGCTTGCTTTCAGTCATGTATTTTGCAGTACCAGGGTGTTTAGCTGTTGGTATAGCGGTGCTTTCTCTCTGGTGTGAGGCTTTGTGCTGCTTTCTTAGCTTGTGTTATACTTGCCATAGAAAGACTGAGCAGCACTGAGGTGTTAATTAGGCTTTTTGC
This sequence comes from Ceryle rudis, assembly GCA_033439905.1. NCBI lineage: Eukaryota > Metazoa > Chordata > Aves > Coraciiformes > Cerylidae > Ceryle > Ceryle rudis. The sequence goes on along the minus strand of JAAGNO010016288.1, from coordinate 41,948 downwards.
AATGTGTTAATTAAATTTTTAAAATGCATGTTGAGTAGATCCAGTGGAACCGGTTTTTGAAGTAAAATACAAACACTATGCACTCAGACTTCCTCCATAAACAAATCATTGTGATTCATCTTGCAGTATTTAACGAACTGTACAGTTTGTTCCTGGTTAGTTGTCTGTTCAATGAACACAGGAGTTGACTTGCACACTCTGCATTTCATATATACAGCAGGCACTAAAATGATATAAAAAACAGTGTTCTATTTTTGTTTCTTCTTTGAAGATCCCTTGTAAGGTGATACTGAGATTCTCAAGAGCTAACAATTTGTTAAACACAAGGGTGGAGTTGATAAAACTACCGCAGAGACAGAAATGCAGATTTTCATATTTGGCACCTGTGTTCTGTACTTGATGGCAATCTATAAATATTTACATACTGCAAAAGTAAACGAGTTATTGTAGGTGTTGCTGTTTCTCGCTTTGACAGGAATGAGGTGACTGCGTCTGAGTTCAGTCAGACTGTACATGCAAGTGCAGAGCATTGCACGCACAGCTGCTGTGAAGCTGCTGTTTTGTCATCTCTGAAAGAGTGTGTTCAAACCTTTTTTTTCGTTCCTGCATGCTTATGCCTTACAGTATTAACTGATAGTTGGGAAAGAGCATTTCCATTTATCATTCATTTTTCAGTATTAGTGTTTTAACAGCTTTTTTGTTTGAGCTGCATATGTGTTATAAGATTTTCCTTAGGACCTGTTTCATACAGAACATCCACCACAATTTCATAAGAAGAGCTCAGAGGGCCACATATAAGTTATCCAGTGTTGTGACAAATACTGTGCAAATGGAAGTCAAGGCAGGGAAGGGGTGTTTTGGGTTTGAGGAAGATGGGTGTGCTACCTGTCTCCCACTGAAAGTATCCCATTATCTACTGTGGGGCTAGGATTCTGAATAGCCTAGAGAGCTGTCCACTGCTAACGTTGCTAGGAAAGGTCACTTAGGCCATGAGGGAGCAGCTCCTATTGACGGACCAGCTCTGGGAGAAAGGGCACTGAAGTTCTCTATTTGCAGTGTGATGTAGCTGGCCTGGTGGTCTATGAACACTTCCTGCATTTCACTGAATGCTATATATGAATTTGATACTCTTAACAGGCAGTATAACAGCTGGATGAGCTCTCTTGCATAGTAATAGTATTGTTTTAAAGCATGTGCCAGATGTAGGGGCTTATTGCCCACAGGCACTGATCTGTACAGCTGCTAATATCAGCTTTCTACTCTCTTGTTCTCTCTGTAGCATGATTTTTCTCCTGCTTGCTTCCTCAGATGTTATCCACCTCAGCAAGCTCTGTCTCCTTTGCACTCTGAGGGCCTGTCATGGTGCTGATGGTCCCAATTAAGCAACAGTTAAATCTGTCCACCCTCCCATAATCGCTGGGTTTGCTTCTGTGCTGTGTCACATCCATAGAAATCTTCCTTGAGCTGATCAGAAGAATCACACACTGCTTCTGGGATGCTCATAACAAATTGGCAGTTTGTTGGAGGTTAACAGGAGATGGGTGCTCATTAGAGGTTTTGAATTAAAATGTTGACAAGCTGGAGCTGCTGCATTACACCTGTTGCAGTGTTCGTGCAGTTGCAGCTGCTGCCTCTATCCCTCCTGTGTTCCTCAGTGCTAAGTCTGCATCTCTTCAGGAGCTGAGGTTCTAGAGAACTTAATTGTGAGTCCTTTGGAACAGCAAATTATCTTCCTGTCTTAAAGCTACCAATGGGATTGTGCCCATCAGGGCCTTGGAGCATTACTGCTAGACATTTAATAAATAATAAACCAAATATATGTTAGGGGAATCCAGAGGGTGTAAAGATTCTGCTGCTTACTATGGGGTATTCAGGATTATCTGTTGGAGTCAGTTTTGGGTTGTGTTGAAAGAACTATTTACACTTATACTCTAAGAAGAGAGTGTCTTGCATTAATGAATGAGGGTTTCTTTAATCATATTGTTCTCAGTACAGTGCTTAAGCTAAAAGCATTTCAGAAGCGTTTTGCAGTTAAAAGTTTTGCTGGTCTCTGTTTCTTACAGTAGCCTTAAAATTTCTCACTATTTCTAACATTGCCTGTGTTCCATAGGAAAGATTAAGTATATTCACATATAGAAACTAGCAGCATGTTTCATAGATTTATTTTGAACCAGCTTGCCATCAGGCTTGTCTGTTCTGATGTTCCTGCCTGGGACAGCAGTGCTTAGAAACATTAACTTTTTTTAAACACCTCTAAAAGCTGTCAGATCTTCTTTTGGTGAGTGATATACATATATGTAAAAACCACACTCCTGACTAACATGGTGGCATTCTAAATAGAACAAGAAACAAAACAGAAGGGATGGGGAAGAGAAGATAAACTTGTCTAATTTTAGACAAGAATCAATAGTTGGGTTGGTATATTTTTCTGGATTATGTTTGTGGTTGATTTTTGTTGTGTGTTTTTTGTTTCTTTTACAGGTATGTAGTTTTGACCTTTGTTTAGAAGCAGTTCAGTGTGTTCAGAGCAGTGACATGTCCAGACAAAAAGGGATTTCAACTAGTCCTTTTGAGTAAAACGTAACAGGAAAAGAACAGTGTGGACGTACAGCCTATCTCGTGCTGAATGTCAGTTAGGAACATCCTACTTTAGCATGAAAATGGGGTGTGTAAGCGGGATGTTTGCTACAAGATGTGAAAAGTCTGGTCCGTGCAAATAAAACTTCAGCTGGAGTAACATGCCTAGTTTTCAAAACTGCAGGTTGTAAAGGATGAGAGAGTCCAGAAAAATCACCAGGGGAGTGATAAAAATAATCAGACTCCTAGAAAAAGTGCAGGAAAGGGCTGGATAAGCAGATCTTGTTTCTTCTAGAAAAGAAGACTGATGGGATGGATGATAAGTCTTTGAAGAAGTAAAATGTCTCCTACATACAGGAGGGGAACAAACTTTTCTATTTCCATTGTGTGTGGAACAGAGAGTACTGAGTTTAAATGGTGTCAGAGGGAATCTAGATCTCATGAAAAGTATTCCTTTCTAATAGTGAGTGTAGTCAAGTACTGGAGTAGATTTTTAAGGGAGATTGTGGAGTCTCCATCATTAACAGTATTTTTACAATAATAGTTTGGAGAAGTAGTGACAATTACTGATTCAGCCTTGGAAGAAGAAAGGTTAAGTGACTTCCCAAGTTCTGTCTCGATCTTTTCTCTAGATGTCTTTAAAAAAATAGAAGTGCTAAAAGTAATGCAGGGATATCCTGGAAGAATTTACAGTGTGGCTTTGCAAAAATGTATTGCTTTACATCTATTCCTATTTTCTTTCACATTGGAAATATCCTGATAGTTTAAGTCATGTAAAATAACTTCAAGTCATGTAACTTGAACTGTTGAACTGTGCATTATCCCTGATTTTTTTTTTTGTGACCACTTTATTAGAAAGATGGTATGTATAAAAATAAACTTTTATTAAAAAAAAGCCTGCATTCAGGCAACTATGAGTTTTGTAATTTCTCCAATAGTTCAAAAACATCTTTGATGTTTTTATATCTTAAGCTGAAACAGTATCACTTTGGTGGCAGCCCAGACCATCATATGTGGGTTATAAGTTTATAAATATGAAAATAATTTGAGATTTCAAAAAAGCACTACATTTATTTTAAGTGGCAAAGTTATTACAACCCAAATCTGTCATTGGCTGGAAAATGCATTTCAAATAAAAACCTTATCCATCTGGTATTGTTTATGTCTTGCAACTGTATTGTACTGGTCATTGTATAGTCCACACGATCTACATGTGATTATTCAGGGGTTTTTTGTTTGTCTTGATTTACAGATGACTTTGATGAGTTTGTGGTGAGTAACAATGATGTCGTGCTCAAAAATATCGCCGAAGATTTGCGGAATCGTTTACCCATGGAGGCAATGTTTAATTCGGAACATCAAGCTGTTCAGAAAGTAAGCTAATTGTTACGGTCTCCTTCTGCTGAACTACATAATTTATTTGGGGACTATGCTGTGAATTCCATTTAGTGGTAGTTTATAATAGAGAATGAGCACTGCACTGAGGTATAGGAAATCTCAGTTTGGTTCTCAGGTCTGTTTGCCGCATGATTATGTGACCCTGAGAAAGTTACTTCATAGTCTTAATACTTTGATCGCAAGTTATTTGGCACAGATTTCATTCTGTGTGGTATGGCACCTGTCACAGTGAATGTTAGCTCCCTAAGAAATGCTTAAGAGCTCCCTTAAAGAAACAGGAATACAGGGCCAGTGCTTTGCTATTGCCATAATGTGGGCAGGCCAGAAACGATTTCCAGCTCTTTTCAGATTCTGATGGCTTAGAAAGAGGTGGGTTGTGAGTTCTGTGGGAGGAGAGCGCACCTTTTCTACTTGAGCTGTCAGCATAGGTGGAAAGTTAATGCATTTTCTAGAAAAGTGGTGTGTGGCTCTTAAATGGGAAGAGTGGATTTGCCATGTGCAGCAAGCCTTGGAGAGGGAGGCAAGAGGAGTAGGAGGATGAAGATTATACCCCTTGAAATCATGATAACGTGAGCATCCTAACTGGTGTGCTTTTGATTGAAAATGATGCCTGTGTTAATCAGGGTTGTTTCTAGATTGAGGCATAGTGCATGAAGATGGAAATACTCACACAGTTGAAGTTAAGAAGCAAAATTGCCCTTTCTCTGAAATTTAAGATACATTCTCCTCTTCAAAGTGGAAAAGAAAAATCTTCCATTACCCTGTACCTATTCTATAGCCAAGCAAGCACTAAGGAGACAAAATTCATGGCAGGTCTCCTACTCATCTATTGAAACCAGCTTTGTTTCCTTTGTTTTCTTCCACTTACTGGTTATTTCAGTGGAATTTGTTGACCAGTTCGCATGTAGGATTTTATGGTTTCATTCTGGTTTGTTATTTCTCAGTAGGGAAAAATTTTGATCTCGAGGATTTTAGGAAAGATAGGATGATGTGACCATTAGCTGTGTAACAGTGTAAGTGAAATTAAGAGACTTGGTTATGCCTTAGGTTTTATTCCTCTTCTCAGATACACCAGCATCCACTGCCCATGATTCATGTTGATGCATTCCTTTATGATGATGATTTTGTTGATTCATTGTGTGAGGAGGGGAAAATGAGTAGGAGCTACTGCACAGAGTGTGGCTCATACAAGACTGCATCCTTAGGTAAGTGCTCTTTTGGGAACATGAGAAACTAATTCAGTTTAACTGAACTGGTTTGTGCAGTGATTCAGCAGTGCAACGCAACATCCAGCTGGTGGAGGATTTTGACCAAACTGGTGCAATACACAGGCCAGAATTATTTCTCATAACTAATGGAAGGAGACTCCTACACATGTAAGTTGAATTAATTTGCCGTGTATGAGTGACACTAGTTGCCCACAAAGGCTGAGTAGGGAAGAGGCAGGGCTATGTACCACTACAAAGGAAGATGCAAGAGGAGGACAGTACCGTAGAAGTCCATGCAGAAGCCTCAGTCTCCTCTTGCGTGCTGAAAAGCAGTAGAAAGCACCATCTGTCTTAAAGCTTGTGTGTGGTGTGGTACAGATCAGTGCTGTCGCCAGTAGAGCACAGGCATTGAATGAGGAATGGTTTATGTGGAGAACATTCCATTCCTTAAAACCTTGTAGCTGAGACTCAAGCTATTCATATGTCTGCCCATAAAAAGGTTTGCGTGAATTGTGTTGAGGTACCATGTTTCCTTTTTTCACTTAATTCCAAGTTCCTTTGTTTTGTATTCTTTAATGTATGTCACTGTGCAGAAAAAGGTAATTCAGTTTCATGAAGGATTTAAAATTTCTCCCTGTAAGGGAAGGAATCCTCAGACTCAGGATAGACTACTTGGCTGGCTACCTCTGATCTGCAAATCCTGGTTTTCCAGGGTCCCCAACACTAGTTCAGGCAGGAAAACATACAGGTTTTCAGTGATGATAACTCTTCAGATTAATAATTCATTGGTTAATAACACAGTAGTTAGTACTGCCCACCCAACACCTTTGTTCTGTTCTTATTTCCCAGAGTTTATTTCGCATTCCTTTTCCCTCATGGAACTGAAGTTTCTTTATCATCATGTACTGCCTGACCTGACAGGAAAGGTAGTGGTTGACGTTGGCTCCAGGCTTGGTGCAGTGCTATTTGCGGTAACTTCCAGCACAGGAATTCATATTTTATTACTGTGACAAACATTTTTCCTCTTCTCTGACTGCCTACTCTTGTTACTCCATCTTGGGTCATTCTGAGAGGCACCTCTGATCTGACTGTCTGACAGGGCTAAGGTGCTGTTTCCTAGAGATTTCAGTTCTTGTTCTGTTCCTCAGAAGAGGCAATACAAATGCTCTTGCTTATGGAGAAGAAAAGTCTGTTGTCCAACAGAGTAGCATATTGCTGTCGCACATGCTGCTCTTTTGCTAGCTCCTGCTCTGTCTCTCCTTCATAAGTAACTTTGTCCTCTGTTTTGACCATGTCTATATATAGATGAGTTATGTTAAATTCCTTTATGAAACTGACAAACTGTTAAATTATACAAAGGAAGACTTTGATACGATTTTGTCTCAAAAAACATATTGTCCTGCTCTGTGTTTTAAAATGCACATAAAATACTTCATCAAGAAACTTGAGTGCAATTTTGATTGCTTTTGGCATGGCTGGTGCAACATATGGCCAACAGCAATGCAAAACACACATTACAGCTTTCTTACAAAAGTCAATGGCTGTTTAGGGCTCAATCTTGGAAACACTTGAGCATGTAATTTTACTCATCTGAATAATCTAATTTTGGGACTACTCAAATGAGGAACGTCACTCCCATTTGTAAATATTTGCAGCACTGGGTCCTTAAATGGTAACACTTTTGCTAGCCTGAATTTGCTTTGAAGTACCTAAATGCTTGTAGTAGAAGATAGGCTCAAATAAAGTAGGGGAAACACTTTAAATAAGAGTTCTCCTTTTACATCATGTTATTGGCTTGTATTGGAGGCAGGATAACTTAACCTTCATGGGTTACTTTTCTACTCTCTAAGTTGAAGGTTTCAGAAAACAATAATTAGATTGCGATACATGGGTATCTCAGATATTCTGTACCTTTGGTATTGTTTGTTTGCCTTTGCCATTGTTGGCCGAGTGTAATTGTGTTCAGTGGAGACAATGGCACTTAAAGCAATATTTTCATTAGGGCCCTGTAGGTTCATGTATTTGTACTCCCCCCCCCCCCAAACATCTCCAACAACTTTCCAAAATTTCAGTCAGAAACTGAATCAGTATTTTTGGCTTATTTGTTAAGGGGTGATTTATCTGGTTTTGTACATATCTGTATGAATCACCTGAAAATGGCAGCAGTAAAATACGTAGAGGTGCTGACAAAGACTCTGTACCAAACTATGCCATTTTATTACTGGTATGCTGTCCTCCATTTTTACTCACTGTGACTATGTGTATGTCTCATCTTTGGGGTTTTTTCTTTTTTTTTCCTCTTTCTATATTCTTCCTCCATTCTCCCAGGAAACAAAAACGTACAGTCTTTCCTTTCACACTATTTTTGTAACTTGCTTTGTACTGCTTTTTTTCATTCTCAGACCATTTTTCCATCTCTTTTGCAACTGAAATGAAGTTGGAGCTTTCCTTTTTATTATTTGGCACGTCACTTTGGATTTCTTACTAAAATTTGTGAGACAAAAGTTGGAATTGCCAAATCAGAGGCTCTGCTTTGGAAAATGTGTCCACTCAAAGACATTTCTCAACTTGCTATTTTAAAATGCTTTCCTAATATTAACCTGTGTTTTGTTTTTTCCATTTTAATTGAAATTTTTTAAATTGTTTTAAAGGCAACACAGTTACTAAATTTTCTTTTCCTAATATAGGGTTATCTTTATAGCTCAGCATCCCAACTGTTTGGAGTAGAAATGAATGCAGACTTTTGCCAGTTGCAAGAAATGATGATTACAAAGTACCAGTTCATTGACAGAATAAAGGTAACTGAATATATAGATTAGTGTATGTATTTTTAACCACAGTGTACTAGATACTCTGTTTACGAGAGTGGCTGATAAATGAGCATTCTGAGACATTTCTGTCTTTGCTTGCTTTGGTCCTAAACAAAGACTTTGCATTAGGAAAAAAAAAAATGTTATAGCAAAGAGGAAGAGGGAAATTATCAAAATATGTTAATATGTTGAATCACTTTAGCCTTTTTCCTGAATGGACTTACCCACTGGCTCACACAAAAGAGACATATCTTAGCTGTTTCTCCCAGTGAAATCAGTGACATTATTGCCACTAACTTCTGTGCAACTGAGTGTATAAAGAGTTTCTGTCATGAATAACAAAACTGAATGTCTTTCTTTCACTAACACTAGCAGAAAGATGTTTGTGGGATTTGCAAATTCGCGTCTTAAGAACACCTAAAAGTCTTAACAGCTATAGGTATTTCCTTTCTTGGAACTTCAGTGCATATGTACCTTTCATAAACAAAATAGATATCAAACTGTGTGATACCATTATGGGATCCATTTCCCTAGTCCTGCTACTAACTACTACTATTCGAATGATTTCCCCCCCCCCCCTTCTGGAGAACACCAGTTATTTTGTTAGCAACAAATTGTGGTAAGTAGAATGTGCTGGGTAGAATACTGGCTTTAATCCTATGTTGTATGCATCTGTTCTGGAATGGAGTCACACAGGATGCTGGGTGTAGTAATTTCTTGGGAGATACAGTAATCACTTTTAAACTGTGAAGAAATAATAAGCATAAAATATTTAACACAGGGTAAGCAGTATCATTGGACTGCCCAATTGAATCCTATTTGCTGCCAGTTTATCCATAACCTTTGGCTTTTGCATTTGTTTCATGTTCATAACACCTTACTGTGATGAGACTGAAAGTACAGTTAGGAACTCTGTCAAGTTAGTTCAGTGGAGCTGGAGATCTGCATGCATGCTTTTCTGCCTTGCGTATTCTTTATAATAAGCCTTTTTGTTTTTCCTTCTCACCTTGTAATTCTGCTGAAGTATTCATTTCAGAGCATAAAGATAAGAAGATAATACATTTTCAAAGCAGTGCCTGAGGACTTAGCTATTTGAGTCTCATTAGATGCTTAGTCACATGATTCTTGTTATCACACTGCTTTGAACATTTCAGTCTTGGATTTTTGTTACCCCCAACGAATTCTCTCTAGAGATACATGCCAGCTTGAAAAATAGTCAGAATCCAGTTGCTGATAATAATTTATGACTCATATTTGAAACACTTCTAAGGGACCCTTCTTAAATAACAACTGTTTTTCCAGGGTAATTTGAATTTTTATTAGAGCACGTTCCCAAAGTACAGCAGGATGGAATGACATCTTTAGTGGCTAAATCTTTGAGTGAACCTTGTGTTTCTTTAGTCAACACTTGGTTTGTTAAAGTACATGGGAAGTTGCTTAGCATCTTTTGCCATTTGAGCAAATAGGTGCTGGGAGGGAAGTAAACAGTTCAACAGATCTTAGGAAACTTGAGACCTCAATTCAGAAATTGTGTGTAATCATGAAAGGCTTGGTGTATATTCCACTGGACAACAGGGCAGTTTTAAAATCAGCTGCTGCCTCCATTGTTGTGCCAGCACGCAGCCAAGCAGGTCAGGAAACCAGTCCAGCTGAAAAAGAACCAAGAAAAAAAAAAAAAGGTGTTTGCCTAAGCAATACCTGGGTCTGGCTCATGGTGCAGCTACACATGCTTATGTGGTTCCACATTCCCCAGTAGGAATGAGGATGTTTGGAGAGAATGGGGTGCTTAGGTCACTTTAGTCAGCACAGTCACCTACTCTGTAAATGCAGACTAATTTTAAGTTAAGGTTTTTGTGTTACTCAAGTCAAGGAAACATCAACACATGCTCCAGGTCTTCCAGTAGTTTAAGCAGCTTTCTGAATTGAGGCTTAAGATATTAGGACTGACATTAGTGGGGCATTAAGAAAATTTAATGCTAATCATGACTTCTTGTGTTGCAAGTCCACTGGTGAAACAGTCCACCAGTCACTTGTGTGCTGCTCAGGTATTTTTGTACAGAAATTCTATGCTTTTGTTATTTTTGCTCTTTGAAAATACAAGAGTAAAGTAAAGTGTCTTGTTCACCTCAGAAATGGTGATCCAAATCCCATTTACAGTCTAGGTAAATCTGGGTTCTGATACTCGAGTTCTGGCATATCTAGCTGAGGCATGTTTTGCCTCTAGCTGTCTGTCCTGCCCACTGCAGGAGGTTGTGGCCTGTGTGACAGGGCAGCAGCAAGCCTATAACTGTCATATTGCTACAAGCCCAGTCTATGGTCTTTCATTTTAATCTACAGTTAGCAGTGGCTTTATGCAGAGGACGTGAGTGGAAAACCAGGATCTATTGTATTTAAGACTACTGATGGTGGCCTGAGTGGTCTCTCTTCCTTTTCTGCTGTCTGAATGCCTAAAGTTCTTAATCAGCTCCTGTACTGCTACAGTTTACAGTACTATGTTTTAAGATAAATCTTTGACAATCCTAATTGTCCTAAAGAGCTCTAACTTTCATTAACTAGTGGATAAATAGTTCAGATGTCCACACACTAGAATTGAAAGTAGAAATTTGCCCAGTATTCTGACAGCCAAATTGTCCCTATTTCTCAGTGAGATAAAATCTTCACTGACCTGCCAGTCCTGGGTAAGGTACAAGAACACGGTTGCTTCATTTCCACTTGCTACGGGCAGTGGTGAACAGCTTGGCATGGTGATGTGTTTAAGGAGGTAAAGCTGTTTGTGTTACTGATTTGGAGCACTTGCAGAGAACCTGTGGAATACAACTCTCAAGATGAAATGCTGTGATGCTTAATTTTTTATGAACAGAGGAGTTTTGTTTCTGTTATTACTGATATTGAATATTTGGCTATGATTGCAACTGCTGTAATTC
>JAAGNO010016288.1:0-30931 GCA_033439905.1 Ceryle rudis | reverse complement strand
AGATAAGTGGTTTTAATCTTCTATATTAACATTCAACTTTCCTGTCAGAATTAAGAAATCCTGTTTACATCTCTCCCATATTGGAAAAATTTGACAAAATGTGAAACGTTGAAACCATCAGGTTGGTATATTCCCAGCCATGACCTACTAATAGGTCACACAGGAAAGGAAAGGTGTTGTCCAGAATTTTTGCCCATTTTCAACATATAGGGATGCACTTTCAAAAAAATTTGTGGAATGCAAGTAGTATTCAGACTGGAACACCTTTTGAAGGGATAAGGGAGAAAAAGCCAGTGTATGTTTTGCCTCAGATTTGGGATGTGATGTATTATTCCGTGCTTAAGAGGAAATCAAAGACATCTTGTCAGAGTGTTAATGAGCATCCATATTCTTCTCTCACTATAATATCGCCTGTTTGAAAACGACATCATGTGCTAATATCCTTTTTGGTAGGTGAAGGTAAATGAAATCAAGCCAGCTCCTCTGGAATGGAGAAGCATTTGTTCAGTGAGGTTCTCCAGTGCCACTGAGCATCCTGCCTTTCCAGCATTCCCAGTCCTAATATATGTCATGATAATTCACTTGTCAAACCCAGGTCTGCGGTTTCTTTTCTAGCTATAATCCTTTAGTAACCCACTGAGCTTGTGAGATACCTTTTAATATCCTGCAAACAGCTTTAGCTAGCTTAGCTCCTTTCCTGAAATCAGTGAGCATTTGTGATAAATTATAGGTAAGTGAAATGTACCAGCCATCACATACATCATCTTCTCTTTATGGCACACAGTGTTCTAGACCAAAAGTCAGATGTAGTTTAACTTAATGTAATGAATCAAGTATTTTAATTAGAGGAGATAAATCTGTGGGGTTATTTTGTTTTCATTTTTAAAGCTTTTTCTGGTTATTAACTTCAGTTTTATCTGCTCTGAAACTGGTGAAATACCCATTTTTGTGACTGATTTAAAATGGTGGTAGCAGGTGCTGTATTAGGTTGACAGCCTTCATGGCTACTTGAAGGCTGTATTTGTCTAATAAATTAATTTATTCCTTGTGAAATTTTTCTCCTTCAGGTGGTTCATGCAGACATCTGTACTCAGGCTTCACTTCTTCAGAAGGCTGATGTTGTTGTAATGAATAATGTCTTTGAATATTTTCTTGACAGACAGGAACAGGCCAGGTAAGCTATGTGTCCAAACAAGTTACCTGTTTCTTTGGCAATGTATCTGTAACCTTGTAAGTTATGGAAAATCTTAAAGTTGTGGTTTTTGAAGTCACATATGTAAATTACATAAGGAAATTGTTTTAAACTACCTACAGTTTATTGTTATACTTAACTGCTAGGGTGTTATGGCACTTGTTCATGGTTCAACCCACTAAACATTGCTGCTTTGTTTACCCAAACCTTGCCCTGAATCCTGGCACTGATCTGTTAAAATAGTATCTTGCTGTTAAAGGATCTGAAATTTCTGTATCAGTGTAAAGCTTAGTCCTCAGAAGGAAACAGGTCACTGACTTGTGGATGTCAGAGCTTCAATATAGATGCACTGCGAAACATGGTTATTAATGATTTTTCTAATACATCTTTGTAAGGATGTGGTAGCAAGCAAATGTGTGGCTAATGTTTTTCTCATTCACATATAAGAGCTTTTGCTAATTCAGCACTATCAATTTAAAAGATAAATGACTTTATACCATCCAAAGTTACTGTGCCTTTAGTATGGGCAGTCAAAAAGAAAGGGTACGTGTGTCTCCACCATCCCAGCCAACAGTCTGATAGTTTTTTAGCAGTTTCAGCTGGGGCTTGTCCTACTTCCCTTGATACCCAGGCAGTAATGTCAACCAGAGAGTTACAGGGTGGATGGATGAAGGGTAGTGGGTGTTTCAAATTGGCAGGAGACCTGTTTCCAGGCACATGACTGATAGTTCATTTGATTCTCCAAGAACTCAGGGGTAGTGGATAAATGTTGCATTAGTACCATGAAGACAAGTAAATTTGAAGAATGCTGGAAATTAAATTATTTTTAGTCTGAATTGCTGTGCTGTGAGAAATGATCTGATCTGCAAAATCAGAAAAAAAAGGAATGCTGGGGGCTGTACTTAAATACCTCTATTGCTAATGTCTTAAGAGAAGGAGTTTGTCACGACTGCATAGTATATATGTAAAGAGCAGCTTGTTGTTAAGCTTAATAAAACATTGTGCTCAGAGACTGGATCTTTTTCAGAACTAAAATTTTAAAGGGACCAAATGTTGGTGCTTAATCCTAGTCCAAAGTGAAGGCGTTGACAGTACAAAATGGCATACACGTATGTATTAGCTTTTGAAAGTTACAAAATCTAACATTGTAAGACCATATATTTCCTCTGTTTTTAATATGAAAGCTGGAATTTCTTCCTACAAAGATACTTGCTTAGATATTAGTTATGACCGATAAGCATGTACAGGAAATCTTTAAGTATAGTCTGCCTCTGGCCACTAACCTGTGAAACTGTTAGATTGATTTTATATCAAATGTGGGGATTTTTCCTAAAAATTGGTGACCTACTTTTAAATATGTTTCAGAGCTTGGGAATTCATTGCTTGTAATTTAAGGAAAAGAGGGTCCTTGTTAGTGACAGTTCCAAGCCTTAAAGAATCACTCTCAAAGCTCCAGGTAAGTTCCCTCAGCTGGTTTTAGCCAACACATTTTGTTACTTTATATGGAAGTGGCAGCTCTGTACTTAAGGTTAGCTGCTTGCCGCTATTGCTGTGAGGAAGGATATGTCATTTTGTGTGTAGATTAAAAGATGCAGGGATTCTGGATTCTGCTTCTGTGTTGACCACCAACATATCTTCATGGACTTTGATTGTCCTCACCTATAAAATGGAAATCCCAGCCTGTGTCAGTGGGCTGCATGAATCATTGTATTATCATGTCTATTATTAACAATACCTTTGCTGTGAGGTTAAAACAAAACCAAACCAAACAAACAAAAAAACCCACACCCACAAACATTAGCAAAATCATGTTATGGCTTGCTTATGATTTGTGATAATCATATTCTCTTCCATCAGACTTCTTCCAGATACAGGGGTAGAAACTCAGAAGTGCAGATGTATTTGTAAATTTCTAGAGGCAGAACGTTGAAATGTTTCCTTTATTTAGCTCTACACCTGCACAATGCCTTGGAACATGACAGACTGTTTTGTTAACCCGGTGGGAGAAAGGGGCATATTAAAGGACTATTCCTGAGGATAGTCGATGTCTTCTGACCTGCTGTCAAGCACAGCAGATTACTTATAATATGCCAGCATGAGCTGTTAGAAGTACAGATTGGGGACAGATGTGGTCTCCCAATTAGCCAGGTGATTACCATCAGGCATCTTGGATCGGTGACATAACTTTGGATTGCAGTTGGGAACAAACATGACAACAGTATAACTTGTAAAGATATGGAATGACCTGTGCTGCTGCTGTTCTCTGAGAAGTAACCTCTTCCGATGGACTAGCCTCTGCTCTGTGTCCATTCTGCTATAGGTCATCAGTAGATTACAGTTATGTGTATGATACCTGGACAAATTATGGGCTGGTTTTAGTTGGGAAACAAAACTCTAATCCTATATGGCAAGTGTATTTATAAAGTGGCTTGCTTGCTACAGTAGTCTGCTGTAGAGAAATTGAATCACTTGTTGCCTATATGCTCATGGGTGAAATAGGTCCTCAGCGCCAGGAGCAACAATGGTGTCATCTGGCTCTTTCTTGGAGCGGGTGGTAGTTACACAGCAGCTGAGAAGCCCTTTGTAGCTTTAATAGAATGCTCCCTGGGTGTAAAACAAGAAAGTACCTGTGATTCTTCCATGGTACAGTTAGCTGCTCTGTCAACACTTCTGTCAGAATGTTGCCCTCTGATCAGAATGCTTGAGGCTCATACAGATACATATAGAGAAGCAGTTGTAACATGCTAGCAAAATATCTAGACTGTTGACTGATTTGTTTTAAAGCTATCTTCATTCTCTCCTATTTTAGTTAAATGGCATTTTCAGAAATTATCATTGCTGCATAATTTGGAATGACTAATCTCTCTTATTATTTCTTGCCATCTTAATGTTGTACTGACCTTGAAAATCCTGCTGTATTTCTCAACATTGTTAATTTAAGGATCTGTTTTCATTGTTTCAGACAGATGTACAGCTTGGCCAATGGGTTAAGGAGATGCAGCTAAACTATGACGTGTATGTGGAAAAAGATGTTGACAAAGAAGCACTTGAACAAATACATTTATACGAGATTCTCTAGTACCTGGAAAAATTTACTAGTATCCTAGTAATATCAAATATTTTGGATCTAAAATTAATTTGAATAGATTTATGTTAATAAATCAAGTCAAAAATCTTACTGGGATTTATCTGAGTTATATCTGTGGTTTGTAATGAAAGAGTCTTTTGAATCAAGTTTTCTTATGGAGCCACTCTGTCTCAACAGAGTATATTGACTTTTAACTGGGAGGTAGCCTTATGGTTTAACTTTTGCATGGATGTTTGAAAGAATGGCTACATACCGATGCTAAGAGAATTTTTGTTCACTAGCATTGTGTACTATGTAAATATATTAAGAATAGTGTAGCATTATTAATGTGAATGATAGTGCATTTAGCAGAATGGTACTTAAAAGTTGCAGTACTGTGGAATTTGCTAGGTTGTTTTGTTGTAGACCATTTATTATTATCAGTAATCATATTTATTATTAACAGTATTATCTTTAATATTCCTCTTGTGGTATGTGAAGGTTTTCTTCCCAGGGTCTGATTGATAACTGGAGCATCTACTGGCATCAATTATGAGAAGCAAGTCCTTCCATTTAGTTAGTTGTCCTTAAGGTTGCTATTAACATAAAATGCCAAAAGACACCGAGGAGCCACTGAGAATTAATACAGCAAGTCGGGGATGACAGAACTCTGTTCCATATCCTGCACTTCTGCTGGGGATGGTAGGAAGTGTAATAAGGGGTTAAGAAGCTGAAAATTCTGAACAGGTGTCACGGCTTAGCGGAGGCTTGGTGGTGGCGTAAAACATTGAAAATTCATAACAGAGCCTCCTCAGAGAGAAAAGATCCACATACGCCCACCACATTTATATTTAGATTTTACGTTCTAAGGATGTGAAGCTTTTAGTCAGCTGAAGAATGTTCATTTTTTTTAGCAAACGTTAACAATCCTAAGTGCGAAAATATTAACTTTAGGAGTTTTGGACTAAGTGCATTGTGAATTTAGAAGCATTATTAGTGTCTAAAAGTTTGCTGTACAACTTACGTCTAGTGCAAAGGGGAGAACTTTAAACTGTTTTTCAGTCTCCAAATGGTTTACAGGTCAGTACATTTGATAATATGTGTTATAAGCAATGGACATTAGGCACTCACTAACAGAGTAAGTAAGTGGTACTCTAGGCAGGACAGTGAGTTTTAAGAATGTAACTTAACTTTTCATGGTCTGTTTGGAGTGGAGGAGGATGTTTTAACTTCAGTGATGCTGAACCACTGCCCAAATACTGTGTTCAATCTATTCTTCATGCATTTTAAAATGAAAAAACGATGGAAGGCTTTTCTTAAAATATTTATTTTATTGAAGTACAATAACTGAACTGCTGATTACAGTGCCCCTAGAAAGGGAACCTAGGAGAGGCTAAGCAACAGGGTCAAGGTAATACAAGGCTAATAGATCTAACAAGGAGAGAATAAAAACTGGGAAAAGAAATGCCTGTGCAATTCAGAATGAGGAAATGAGCACTCTAGTAATCAGTACAGTGGAAGCTGTGACTGAATTTGGAGTGTATAAATAGGCTGCTATAAAAGGAAAACAGACTGGGTCTTAAAAAGTTACTTCATAACCCTACTATCATGTGAGAAGAAAACACCATGTCTGGATGTTTCTTACTTCTTCCAGAGGTCCTGCAAGATCTCATGAATCAATTGTCAGGACTTTTGGCTCACAATACCTCATATAATCTCTGCCCTGCACCTTGTTTTGGTAATACAGGAACTATAGCTTTCATTGCAGTTGTTTCCCTTCTTCATGCTGAGTCTTCACATACTTTTTTTGGGTGTTGATCTCGGATAAAAAAAGATTCAGTAGACTGGAGCAGATCACCAGCATATTTAGTGACATCTGTATCCTCTGACTCTGGAAATAGCATGCACGCATCTGGAGCTCATATGCAGCAAAGGGTGCAACAGGAAAGCTCCCCCTGTCTTTTTCAGACATCAGGAGAAATTCAAGAGGTGAGCTCGAGCTGCTGAAATTTCTCTCTACTTTTCCTGCCCCCCTCCTTGATTTAAACCCTCACCCCGACATGTTCACAGACAAGAGATGGTGGTAATTCAGTTCACTTTTGTTAAACTGATACTCAGAAATACAGCTTGTCTGTCCCTTTAGACATCTCTTCCGAACTTGGCTTCATAGGGCCAGAACTTACAAAGCCATACTTAAGGATGTTTTGAGCTGCTTAACTCATTTACTGAAGAGCTAGAAACAGCTAGTGTGTGAAAGAAAGTGTCAACTGAATCTGTCCCTTTCCAGATTTAAATTTTGTTATCTGGCCCCTTTTAGTCCTGTTACAGATTCCCACACACAAGGGTAGCGGAAGTAAGGTGTGAGGAAGATTGCAAAACCCTGTGTGAAAGTGGACAAATCGGTCCGCCCTGTATACACTCAGGTGGCCTTTGACATCAGCTGAAATCCTCCCGAAAGTGCGTGTGCTGCCTCAACTCAGGTTTTGCTTGTTTGGTCCAAGGAAGCTGCCAAGGGTATATCCAGTGTGCTGAATCCTTGTTCTCAGTTCTACTACTGCTCTGTTGTGCAGTATTTGGCAGATGATTGAACTCTGACTCGGTGTCTACAATGAAAATGGGAATAACAAATCCAGAATCAGAGCTAGGTTGTGAATTCATTAAATAGCCATTGTTTTGAGATTGTCATATGACAAAGTACTAAACAGCCAAGCTCTTCTTTGTAAACTGACCTAATTTTAAAGACCTGAAAAGCAAAAAAACCCAAAAAAGCCAAAACCAGTACCTCTCTGAGATAAATTTCCTGTCCCTTTTCTTCACAGGACATTGAAAAGGAAGCCCAGCTCAACCATGCTAGAGGGTTGAAAATGCATAAAAAATTATTTCCTAGTGCCCTCAATTTTTACATTTTTCCTTGCTGTTAGATGGCCACTGCTGTTGGAAGGAGGGGAGAGTGGAGAAATAAACCCCACTGGTTCCCAAATTTTTGGGTTTGCAGGCCCAGCAGCTCTATGAAAGCTACTGCAGATGGCATGGTGTTTGTTGCAAGCGGCCAGCCCCTCAGCCCCTTCTTGCTGCCCTGAACAGCTACACAGTCGGTGTGCCACATCTTCCTGTGAATGACAGCTCTGTGTATGACCTGTAGGAGGCCCTAAACCCAGCTCTGACACTGAAACCCTGTGGTCGTGAACAACTCATAAATCATGAAATTTCACATTTGTAGGCCTGAATTAGATCACAGTAATCTGAGGGAGCTGCACATCTGCAGTGCTTGTAATCACCAGGAGTTTCTGGCACATGCAGAAAGCGGCTCCATTCTTCTGCAGCAGCATGACTTTCCTTGGAGTACTCTGACTTCTGCAGAACGAGCTGACTGAAATTTAAATTCATCAAGAACTTCTGAAAACCAAAGAAAACCTTTCAGATGAAAACTTTTCAGATCCACTGTAGCAGGGCAAAAGTGTCAAGTGGCAAGGATAGCTTAACTTTGCAGACAGAAAACACTGCAAATATTGTCACTCAAGATTGTGTTTTTAAAATACTGAATGCTTGGTGTGCACAGCCTGGCTCTCAAAGGTGAGTCACTTCCCACGTGTGCTTTTTCCCTGTGAGCAGCACTAGGAGGGTATAATGACCCACGCTTGGGAAAACTTACCAGTGAGGCAAGCGTGAAAAAACTCAAATCCATCTCCTTCATTCTTACCATCTCTGTCCTCCTGTCTTTCTCAGGTTTCTCATGTCTCTTTTCAGACATCTTCTCCCTGCTGCCAGCATCAGGCTCAGCCCATGGTGCAGCAGGAGGCATGCAGAAGCTTCGCCTGAGTGTAGCTGCAGCCTGCATGTTGTCTCTGTTACTGGAAGACAATAATAGTGAACATAACCAGTACCTTCAGCTGAGCAACTTCTAAGGATCCATGCTGAGGGGAGTAATGATGGAATATTTTTTTTTTAAGGGACTGCTTTGCACTCTACAGAAATTCTTGGTAGGGACTCTACAGAAACATGCAGAACTAGCTCCGTGTTATCTCTGAGGTATCATGACAGACCCAGGCTATGACTCTCCTGCAGGGTAAAGCAGGGGCTTGGCATGCACGATGCCATTGCCTGTCGCCAGCATTTCAACAAATAGTCTCTCAGAATTTGCCCTTGGGCTGTCCCAAGCCCCATGCAGTAGAGGGACATGTATTTGTAGAAGTAAGCAGAGAAGGAGGCAGTGCTGCTTGGCCCCAACAAATGCATGTTAAATGCTCTTTCTGGAAATGTCTATACTTCCACCCGTTACTTGAGAGCAGATTAATTTGGCAGAGGGTTTTGAGGTAGGAAGAGAGATAGAATGTCATGCTTAAATATGTTTATATTAATTCCTGCAACTCAATGCAACTTGCCACATTTAACAAAATTAAATGTTTGTGTAGCCCTGAAGATGAGTCTATTCCGACAGGAACACGGTAGCAGTATGTTTGAAGTATGTTTGCTTCTAGCTTGTAAGATAGACGTCCCTTACACAAATGCATGCTGGAGTAATTCCCCACTTTTCTCTTTCAGGAATACCAACAAATAGATCTTAAAATCCCAAACCCAGAAGTTCCCTACTAGTTGCAAGTCTTTTCTGCTAAGCATTTTGCATCCTCTCCTTTGCTGCATGACCAGTACAGTGTTCTAGCTCCTCCTGCAGCTGCGGTGGTACTTTCCCTGCCATAAGGTCTATGGGTAGTTTTGGATTTGTTTTCCTTGGGAAGTTCCTCCCCTTCCACTTGATGGGACACAAAGAAGAGGCTCTGCCTCTCTCCTCCTGCCTCTGCTCAGCTGTGCTTCCCCAAGTTTGCTGTAGCGTGGAATGCAGCCAGCCAAAGCTGTCAGCCTGGGCTGGAAATAGCAAGGATGGGGAAAATCTGCAGGAGATTTCAAGCCAAAATTTGAAGGAGAATATTTTATCAGAGTTGGTAGCAGCCCCACCAGAGATCAGGTCCCAGTAGTCTGCAGTATTGTGCGAGCGTGTGTATTGTGTACTTGTGTATATATATCCACGCACGGAATGAGAGACTGCGTATCCTCAAGAGTCTGCTACATAAATGGGCAAAGGTAGAAGAGAGGAAATATTATTTCCTGTCTTCCAGATGGGGCATTGAATTTTGTGTCATTATTGTGATTGTGTAAATGAGGTAACTGCACGCACACGATCTGCTGTAGGATCAGTGAATGCACTTCTTGTGGTCAGTCTATTTGGGCACTTAAAATTGTGAGCATGAAAATATACATGTAGCTGTTAAATAGTCCCTATTTTTAAAATGACATTAAGAAGATAAATGGTATGCAGTTTACTGGGGAGGGAGGAGGGGAGGAGAACATCACTGACAGCTTCCTGGCAAAATGTTGAAGACACTAGAATACAGGCACCAAGCTGAGACACAGATAAACATTGCAAGGGCACTGGTGCAGTGAAAAGAAGAATTTGGGTGGAGTTGCCTGCTTCCAGCTGCTTGAACAAAGAAACAAACAAAGGAAAAATTATCAATTTTAGTAGTAAGTTAAACAGAAAGTTGACAAAACAAAAGGGTTAGTGCCTTAAAATGAAACTAAGCATGTTGTGAAAGACACGTATTTGCCAACTGACTCAGGCTGGATGCTGAGGAGCAGCATTTTCTATTACAGATAACAGACTCATGCATGTTGGGTTTTTTTCAGTCCCTGTATAGGGTGTGCAAGCTGAGGATGTGCATAAACTCGTATATTATCATGGTAATTTTGAGAACATTTTGAATAGTAAGTACATAGGAATTGTTTGACAATTTGGGAAAACAATTTGGGGAAAAAAAATCGAACTACTATGCTGCGCTGGTATACGAGCGGTGTCTCAGAAGTCTGCACAGGAGCATCTTGGACATTCTCCCTGACCCTTTCCCACTTCATCATGTTAGAAAGACTGGACCAATGACTGGTAGGTCATTGTCAGAGCTCTATTCCTACCAGGGCGATAACCCTGAAGGTCATCAGCAAATAAATCCAGAACAGAGCCAGGCAAAGAGTGGATCATAGTAAGCATTCAAGGATTTTATAATCAAAACTACCACATGTGTAAGTACAACATGTGGTGTTGCGATACTCTAATAGTCTGTAATTCTAATGCACTTACTGGAATTAATAAGGACCTCCACTGCCTAGTTAAATCTGTGCTTTGTAGGGTGACAGTCTCTGTTTCAGTGTCATCAAGGTGTCAGCCAAAAATTCTGAAGATGCTGTAAGATTTGCTGTGGAAGGGAAGACTCCAAAATACATACAGCTTTTGGCCCTCTTTCAGGAGGAGCTGATTGTGGAGTACAGTACATGTTGTTGGGCTTTTTTTTTTTTTTTTTAATGACTCATATTTTGGACCTTATTTCTGTTTGTCTTTCAATGCCTAACAGAATTGCTATTCAGGTCAAACTGCTGTTTTGGTACTAATAGAAGCAGACATCGGTTTTGTCTGTCAATATACAGCTATGCATTTTTCAGAGTGAAGATCCCTCTTTAGGCTGCTGCTGACATTTAGCTGTGGTGGTGTTACACCAGCTTTTAGTGCTGCTTCTGCCGCGTTGCTTGTGTATGCACAGTGGCGGGATATAGCTGGGGAGCTGCCTTTCAGATGTAGCTACTTTTTGAGTTCATGCAAGCTCTGAGTACAGCACCTGCTCCTGCTTTTGGCCCACCTCCCGCTGCTGCCGCACTGTCCTGGCTCTTAACCTTCTCAGCTCTTCTTACCCTCTGGCTTGATTCTGCCTCTTGGCCCGTCCCTGGCTGCTGCCAGCTCTGCTGTATCCCACCTCTCTGCAGCGCTGTTTCCTAACCCCAACTACCCAGGCTCTTTCTTACTGCTTCTTGATGAGTGACAGCTTTGTCTGGGAGCCTCAGCTCAAGCCTAGCAGAGGTTTTTTTAGCCTGTGCTCCACTCCGTGTCTTGTCTCAGGTGCTGGTGCGCCTCTGCAGTCAGGCACACTGCACTGCTGCCCTGGAACCAGTGCTTCAGAGGCACGCATGGGAACAGGATACCTGATAGCTCAGGTGCCAGAAGTCTGGCACCAGCAAATGAGGTTGCTACAGGCCACTCATCCCTTTCTGTCAGGTAACCAAGTGAGCTGTGTCGCACAAAGTCTGCACAATTTAAGTGTCTTCCCTTTAGAAGAGCCACTGTGACCTGTCAGAACGTGCTGAGCATGGAAATTGTTAGTTGAAAGTAATGGGGAGCATGCTGGTTGGGATCTCTGCTTGTGTACCTCTGTGTGCAAGACTTCAGTGAATTTCCTTCACTTCTTATCAGCTGAATATCTGTCTCTCCACCTTTAATTCAGGGCACCAAGACTTCTCAATATGGATCTTTAAACCTATTTATGCACAGACACTCAGATCCTGAGCTACAGCTAAAGATATGGGGTGAGGGAGAAACTACACAAATGGCTCAAGGCTACCTTTGAAGTTCTTCCATATCTGTATTATTTTGCTTGCGCTGTTTACAATAAATAAATATTATTTTACCTTGCAGAATAGCCAGATAGGAGCTGGTTAGCAGTTATCCCAGGGCCTCTCCTACCAGCTAAGGTGTAGAAGGCTGAAAACACCTCTTAAGGCTACTATTTCCTTCTCTCCCATCCTCCTCAGGCTTTCTTGAAGGTACGAGGAACCTTAAAATTACTTGTTTTATTGTTCAGTTCTGAGAGGGCTTTGCTCACAGGAACAGTGTGACTGAGCACAGCATGAGAATTAGATTTGGGTTTACTTACATAGGTGGTTTCTGTAAAATTTTACAATCCCTTTTGAATTGACCCTCATTTACAATACATGTATGACATCCAATCCAACACTGCGTTCCTTTTTCTCTGAGCTGCTGTGGTCTGCCCTTCTTGGGTTTGTGTTTGGTTTTGTTAGGTGTTTTTTTTTCTGGTCAACTACTTTGCTCAAACTTTGTATTTAAAACAGTTGATGCCACTTAAACTCTGGTAACAGAAGGAAGTTCTTACATGTTGTACTATTTTTTTCTTCTTACCACTCATCAGTTTAAGCTGATATTCATGCTCTGAATTAACAGAAGTTAGTTGCAGTACCTACATTTCATCATAACTGTACATATGGTTTAGCTCTTACAAATAAAAGGTTTTATTTAGTATCTAGGAAGGGGTATTTTACTGATACTTAGAAGCAGACCATCCAACCCAGAGCTACTGGCCTTTCAGTAATATGGAATTATGGGGTTTTTTTTACTGTCTTGTAACTACGGTGTTACTGTATTCAGCTTGGGATTATTCCCTTGCCCTTCCTGCAAAGGGCTGCAAGAGCATAAAGAGAGTGGAGAAGCCAAATGGTCAGAAACTAATTCCCCCACTCCCCATGCAGGCCTTAAGGGTGGTAAAGGATCCTGGCAGAGAGAACAGACAAGCATCTTGTATGTGTGGATGACATCCCTGCTCACAGCCTAGGTAACTGGCAGGCCTGTCTGGGCTCCAAAGCAAGTATTTCCAGCCCATGGGAACAGGCTCACCTCCCTCCTGTGATCACAGCACAGGAGAAACAAGGTGCGAACTTCTCAGCATCTCCAGAGCAGCCTGGTCATCGTCTGGTGGGGAAAGTGGCAATATACTGCTTGATGCCCTGGAGAGAAGAGGTAAAACATACAACCGCAAGGATGACCTGAGCCTAAGGATGAGCCCTGTTTAGCATCGTACCATAGCCAAGCTCTTTCCATCACTTGCAGCCCTGAAGAGCCCAACCCTGTGCTGCTGCAGCTGATGGGTTTGCCAAGTCAGGACTTCTCCCCATAGCTTCCCATTTTGCTTCTTGCATGTCCCAGACAGTTTTCTCTCTCCTACCTCAACGAACCTACAGCCATCCCCAATGATGTTCCCTCCTTTACTCTTCCTATGGTGTTTTCAGTAATCTACACAGGCTGTTCCATTACCCTGCACCTCAGTAGGGGGAGTTGGAATACAGAGGTCAACAGACTGGGATTGCTTTCTGCCCAGACTGGTTCACCTGGATGCTGGTTCACAGCCAGCCTCTTTGTGAGGTGCGAGAGGGGCAAGGCAAGAAGGAAAAGCAGGAAAAAGGGGAAGCAGCAAGACTTGTTCTGAAAGAATTAGGGAAAACTGCTCCAGGCAAGGAGGCTGGTGTGGGCTGTGGTTTTTGCATCTGTCCCTGGAAGCTGAGGTGATGTACAGCTGGCAGACAGCCTTCCCTTCTTCTCTGGGTGCTCCCTGTTCCCAGAGCAGTTTTAAGGCACTGAGCATCCAACGTGGAGGAACGGGCCAGGAGAAGAGGTCTGCCAACAGAGGACTGGCAGCACCTAACGTGGCTGCAGCATGGGATAGCAGGTAGCACTCCTGTGGGGAACAGCCCTGTTTAAGTTCTGTCCTTCCACTGCTGTGCTCATTGCTCTTCTTCTGTTACCTGTGTTTTCCACAAGAACTTGCTCTTTTCAGGCTGGCTGGTGAGAACGCTCCTTCCAATCTCTCCGGTGCTCAAGACTTTGGTACTTGAAGGCGCTCTCCCTGTGAAGCCTGGACTCAGCCTAACACAGTTAACCATCCCTAAAGACAATTTTTTTTCAGAAGCCGTAGTTGTGACCACATATAAATTAGATACAGATTGTTTAATTTGCATAGGTGCCAGACACAGATGTACAAAACTTGGCAGGTGTGCCCAGACGCAAGGAGGGTGCGTGTTGCAAGAGGGAGGAAACAGGACCCATGTTCATGTTCCCGTGAGGATTGTTGCTGGCAGGGCAAAAGGGGTTTACTGGAACCCAAAAAGCTTTAGATCAAAGTTGTGAAAGAGCTTTTAAATCCATTCTGCTCTCCACCTGCACTGCACCAGCATTCTCTTATGCTTTGCTTTGAGCAAAAACTTCCACTGTGATCAAATTATTACGCGTGTGAAGAAGTTGCCAGCAGGAGGTGGCTATGGAAGATTTTGGCAAATAAGCCGAGTATGAGACATCATGGTTGGACTCTGTCAGGTTTAGCAGTGACGGGTGTGTGTTGCCTACCTCTCCTCTCTTCCAGGGGTCATTGCCTAGGCACTAGTGATGGTGAAAGTAGGGGCTTGCTGCCTCTGCCTGCACAGTCCATCACCTTTTTAGCGTCTGCTGTTGTTTCCCCTACTGCTGGGACAGGCAGCACTGGCAGAAGGTTACACTGAGCATGGGGGAGGTAAAGTGTTAAAGATTACAGCTTTTCAGTCCAACATGGCCCATCTGACAGAGCCCTTAAAATGCATTCAGTCCCAAGATGGAGATTTCCATTACAAATCAAGCAGCTTTAGTTTGATGCTATTGAGTATGATCTGCTTATAACAAAATGAACATTTGGACAGGCACCCTTTGCTAAACCTAGACAGACAGTTTAATGCACTAACACAATCAAGTTGCTACTCTTCCCCCCAGAGCAGAACGGGAAGGGTACCACACCTCACCCCTTTCTGGCCTAAGCCGATAATAAAAGTGGGCTTGTGCCAAGACACTAAGCTGTAAATGAGGATGTCCCTCACAAATACCTGAATCCTGTCCTGCTACCTGGTAAAAGACCCAGTAACTTTTCATGACTATATCTTAAATCTGTTTTTGATAAAGGTGACATTCAGAAAGAAGATCCATTGGAGCTCTGCAGACCCTTTACTCCTGAATGAGAACATCTACATAGGGCTTAAGGTGTCTTAAGTTGTTAACGTTGTCTTCATGCCTTTAGCTGACTCATCTTGAGCTTTCTAAGTGGGGACATAGCAGAAATTTGCTAAAAAGTCAATGGAAATTTTGCCTGTAGGCAAAAGGTTAACTATGAGCAATTATTGTGAAGGCACCTGTTAACAAGTGATGTTACTTATATCCTCTATATTTTCATCACTTTATTTTGTTAAGCAGAAGGCACATCGGAAATTCTGCTGTCTGAGGATGACAGCAGATTGGGGATGTGGTTATCTGCCTTACTACACTCTCAACACTCCCTTTCAGAGGCTGAGTGGGATGGCTAGAAAATAGGGAGGATGTGGTTTCCAAATTCTGAATCATGACAGTTTTCCCCCTGTACTCTTATCTGTAGTAATTAAAAAATTCTAGCCTAGTAATTAGATGGTAGCTGGTCTCAGGCTCTGTGGGCCTTGACACTAGCTTCTTAAATTTCGGGACTATCCAGAGTAATCAAATTAAGGGTTTTTTTAATTAACAGTTCTACTAAACTGATACACAATTGGAGGCCAAGATGAGCAACAGAATTTTAGAAGAAATTTTGTTACTTCCTCTCCTGTTTTCATTTCTTCCCTGGGGGAGCTCTAAGTCCCACACTAATTCTTTTTGTAAAAGCTTGTAGTGGAGTCAGACACAGACTGCACACTAGAAACAGAGAATGCGAGTGAAGATATTGTAGCAATTTTGTTCTTTGCTGTTTCAACCTGCCTTAGAATTAGGATGTATTACATGACCTTCAGAGATCTCTTCCAACCCTATTTTTTCCAGTCTTCATAGTATCTGTGGGAACATGATGATCAAAAAGAGGTGAGTTTCTCTTGCTTCCAAAGATTTATTTCCAAGTGGTAAACAAATTAACTACATATGGAGTTAAAAATAAATAATAATAAAAAAAAAGAGCAAACAACACAACCCCAAAATGACCCACAAAAAAACCTTCAGGAGGCTTCTAGAACCTTAAGTATGTACCTCAAAATAGCTGTGCTCTACTTTAGACAGTAGAAATGTGATTAACATTTCTTCACAGGTGAGGTTAGAGCACTTGGTAGTTTGTCAGTTTTCACCCTAGTCCTGCCTGTCCAGCGGTTTCAGCTGCTATTTGGGTACTTTCCCTCTTATGGCCGGGTAAAAGCGAGTGAATAAAGCAGCACCAGTTCCCACAGGACCCCAAGAGGTGCCTTTCAGAGATCTCATAGTAGACTTCAGTTCTGTCTGGTGACAGGATTATTTTGGTCACTGATGAAGACCAAACAGGGATGCAGCACATCCCACGGATATTGCCTATGAGAACTTGTGCTTGCAGCCTGACGTTCTGTTGTACTAAGCACTCCAGTAGCATGTACAGGATCAGCTGTTGGTGTAATACCTAATCCTCTATGTCATTTGACAAGAAACTCAAATTCATTGATAGATTCAAGCTTCACTGGGTTTAATGATGACCTTGTGCAATGTTTTTCTCTGTTAAAGAGTTAAAGAACAGCTGACACATATGAACTGGTAGTTACTGTAATATTAACCTTTTTCCTGGCTCCTGCTCAGCTTGTCCTTGAAATTAATCTTCAGGTTTTGGGCCACCCTTACCCTGAAAGCTGAGCAATACTAAAATGCAACAATCTCGAATACTGCCACATCACATCTTAAACTGCCTACACGTCATGGAAAAACCTGATAGGTGCCTTACTTAGAAATGCTTCAGTTTAGGTATGTCATTCTACTTTGTTTCCTTAATATGTTTCTATGAAAACAGGGGTACGGTTTAGGATTTAATCTGTGTATTCCTGACTTCAGTCATAATCTCTGTCCACATCAAAATTAGCTGAGTCATCATTTTCACAGTGCACACCAGATTTGAAAATGATCTTTTCATATTTTTTTTTTTTCTGTAAAGATCTAAAACCTAAGCAGAAAAATAATGAAAACAGCCTACCTTCATTTTACTGATGTGTTATACTCAAAGTTTTCTCATCCTTTTTAAATTATTCCTAGTGTGAATTGATTTTTGCAGTATTGATTCCAGGAATACTGCCTGTAAGCAGTTATGTTTTGTGCAATATATTAAATAGTAAAAAGGATCTGGGGGCATGTATTTATAAAAAATAGAATAATTCTTTTATACAGTCCACATAACTGTAGAAATTCAATCAATGAAGATGTACTGCTAATACCACACTTGTTTTTCAATTCTGTGTTCTCACTAGAAAAGATGATAATAACCCTGCAGTTGGTTTTTTCCAGTGCAGAACAGCATATACATTTGAAACTTACTGGGAAAGAACACCCGATGAATTTCCACGAGTAGCTGAAAAGCTGAGTAACAAAACTGGTGAAAGATGCTTTGTAACAACATACATAAATAAAAAATAAACTAGCAACTTATACCTGCAGTTACATATTCACTACAGGAAAGTGGATTTAAATTCAATGTCAGAACAGCACCACCTGCCCTAGCTGAAGCAGTGCCTTATTTTATGTTGGTTTTAAGGAGGGTGTATTTGTGCTGTCAAAAAAAAAGAATCACAAACTAAGCAAGCCCACTCTTTCCTTGGAAAGTTGCTCATTGTTCCTTGCTTCAAAAGGATTCAGGAAGTGGTGGACATATATATAGTGCAAATTAAAGACAAAAGTGTGATTAATAGGATACCTGACCTTTCCCGGGGAAAGACAGCAGGGAGGGCTGGAGAGGGCTGGCATGGGGAAGGAGGGCTGTGCAGCTCCATGCGGCTCTCCATAGTTGGGGCAAGAATGGCATTTATGAGTGTTTCCAGAATAATTCTGAACCGCATATTCTCCAGTCTTCTCTGAGTTGTCTGCTAATGTTTAAGGGTCATCTACATGCTGGTTTGGGGATTAGTTTAACCATAGATCAGTTCAGAAAGAGATAACCATATGGGTACAAGCTACAGTGATAGAAGCATCATTAGCCTAATATAACTGCATCCACTCTAACAGGGCATGAAGTAATTTCAATGATATTTGTGAGCTAAAAACATTACGGAAATATGTTTAAATCATTCCTGAGAGCAAAGATAACAGATGACTGAGCTATATTGCAAAATCTGGTTGGAATTACTTCAGTGTTAATAGTGCTAGTGTTGGTACTTCAGAATAATCTGCATTATAGCCAACATAGCTGGATAGATCTTTAAATATATTTTAGTTATGACTAGTTTGTCTTCAGCTCCCTTGTCAGTGACAATATGTCTGCTTAACAGTAATTAAAGCTGAACCTTATGAAATGCATTTATCCAAAATGATTTCTTGGAAATCTTAGCTTCCCGTCAATTGCTTTATCCCACTTGGTATCGCAGATCAGGACTCATCTGCCTCACCAGGGTGAAAAGAACAATTTAGATCTTTCAGCTGGGGTCTCGGTTAGCACTTATTACCACCATGAAATGCTCTAAGAATTAAAGGATGACAGAAAAGTCCCTCAAATCACATTTTAAAAAGCATTTTCCAAAACTGACTATGTTAGTAAACTTCATTGTCACCAGAAAGCCTCTGTTAATCTTACAAAGCATCTGCAATGAATAATCCTCCCCTCCCCCAGTCTTATTTGCTGCCAAAAACAGATTATAAATGCTCCGTTAAAAACTCGGCCAAATTTAGCTTTTAGGCACACTGTTGTAAATAGGGAATATTTGTACTGATTTTGGTATAGTTACTCCAGATTTATGTGGATGCAAGCGAAAGCCAAATTTTGCCTGGGTCTTTCCTTAGCTGCCACTCAGTGCACTGGTCAGCACCAGAACTGCCACCTCTTGTGTCAGTGGAAGGCAAGTGCTCGAGCCGAGTCTGCCCATTGTTTGACAAATTATTATAAACAGATCTGAACAAATATTTCTTTACAAAACAAACTGGTCAGCAGGCTCCAGGCTCTATTCTCCTGATGCATTTTACAGGAAATAATATCAAGTTAGCTATTATGAAACTACCCCCTCCTCACACACATATAATTGCTTCCAGCTTGCTGATTATTACCCTTTCCTTAACTGATAGAGTGAGAAGAGAAATAAAAATATCTCCATACAGTGGGCCAAATCCTCATCTGGTATAAATTGACATAGCTCCATCAAAGTCAATAAAACCATGTTGATTTACACCAGTTGAGGAGCTGATGCACTATATTTTTTTTTTACTTACTTTTAAAAATAAAACCTTATGTGATTGTGTAACCAACATTGCAACAGAAACCAGTATTTTCTTTTGTGAAGTCAAACATGTGCCCTCCCTTTGACTTTCAAACATTTTCACTTAGATGGTCCTTCTATAGCTTTTTTTTCCCCTCACCTTCCGTCAGAATGCTCCTACTGCCCTTTTTACTGGACCAGCATCAGGAGCAAGGTACAAACTGGGCTGAATGATGATTAGGCACAAGATAATAATTCCGTGGAGTAATGAGGATAAGGAGTGAAATGCTACCGTTGCTCTTTCACACAGAAGAGGGAAAAGGGATAAGCAAAGCAAAAGATAGGAAAATTATTTCTGTCATTCTCTCTGATCTCCACAACACTGGCATCCAGTCAGCTAACATATATTAACAACACCAAGTGATTAGTAATTCCTACCCAGGAATGACAGTACTGTAAACTACTATTATAGATTAAATTTCTTGAATAATCTTTAAAATGATACATTAAGACTTACTGTTACAAGGTTTACTAAAGCTGATAGAGACTGCATGCTCTGCCTGCGCAAGCTCAGATTTCTAAAGTCTTTCTTCAGTCTTCACTAAGGGCTGTCAAACACATGGTGATTTCTTTGGGAATACTCTTTGTCTCTTGTTCTGATCAAAAGCACAGAGAGATGTTCCATGACAAAACTTTTACATCATTTGCAGGATTTCTGCGCATTCAGTGTGGTATATTGTCCAAAAAATCTAGTCTTTCCCCAACCCCTCATTTTTTGACTGGTTGTTTTGATTGATCTGCATATTAATAAATATGCCATAATTTCAGTAACATCCTGAAAAATCTGAGTAATTTTATGGTTAATGCTGGCACAGCTTTGTATTGGTTCAGCAAAGACTTTTAAGAAACCTTTTATTAATTCTCAGTATTTAGCAGCCCCTGATAACATGCTGGTAGTTTTATTAAAGTTAATGGTGACATTTGCAGGATCATAGCCTTTAATTTCCAATAGCTCTTTTGAATACTGTAACAGATTAAGGTGTAACTAAAAATTGCAATAGCATGCATTCCAAATGATTTTGTGCAAAATCTGGGCAAGATTTAAAATATATATTCCATTGCCTCGAGTAACATCTTGAAAATAATTCTATGATGTCTGGAATTCAGTCGCAAAGACATTCTGGTCTCTGTTTTAATATATGTTTTAATTCATAGGCCAGTCTGAAAGGCATTCAGAATTGGCTGGAAAGCTTTTGTAGAAAGAGATGAAAATTTCTTTATCATATTCGGTAGGTATTACTGCACAACTTATTTTGATTTGGAAAAGATCACTTATCTCTATTAAACTGTGAACCTTTTGGTTTTGAGATCCTGCTTTCACTGTAACCGTCACTTTGGATTGAAGCCTTTATTTTGTAGTGAGGGTTTGCCACTTGGTTGAATGAATGACTGAGACATTGATGTGGAGAAATCCAGTGCAGAGAAATCCAATTCAGATCCTTCATTACTTGTCTGTTTCTGTAGGAAGATATGACTTGAAAACATGATCTAGTCCCTGGACAAAACAGTGGTTCTCCAAGCACCCTATAAAGGGCTATTTATAGGTAGAGGAAATTGAACTAAAACACACACAAACTGTCAAACACTTTCATTTAATCAGTGTTAAAAGAGTGGCCCCGTCTTTAAAGAAAGACGGTGGTAGATCTTGCCAAACAGTTCTGTTACATGTAGGGTAGGACAGCCTTGCATAACATGGGCAAGAAGTGTCAAGTCCTGCTGGGGACAAACAAAAGTTATTTGAGAAGTAAGGTCCTGTCTTCCCTCCAAAATGAAACTGAACTAGAAGACAGGGAATCAGAAGGAGGTTTACTTAGCCAGAAAGTGCAGTACTTCACAGGACTACAGTTCAGGCTTGCTCCTGGGAGCAGGTTTCTGGAGTTGGGGGAGGCTGGATTTCAAGCTGCCCATTTAATAACCCAGAGCAGTCAAAAGGCTGCTCTCTGCAGAGCTGACTCCATTTCCTACATGATAGTGAAGGCAACAGTCACATGCCAACATCCACACTTGTGAGGCTTGAGCTTTTTCTGGTAAAGTCACAAATTGCTCTTTGAGGAAGTTGTGTCAGCTAGTATTGAGATGGATGATCTGGATGCTGTATCCACAGACTATATGCCAGTGGGTTGGAGACCAGAGACCCATCTAGTGTAATGTCGTGTTTTGGGCAGCTTGGCTTCAGCTCTGATTGCTGCAAATTCATCAAAGCAAAGCACTTCCAGTGAAACACTTCAAACTCAAAGCTTGTTTCAGCAGAAAAAGCAAATCTAACTAGTTCCAACTCAAGGTTCCTTTGTCCGGGCCTAAATCATATATGCAATAGGCATAGAAGATTTAGGTAATGTCTCAGACATGGTTTTCTTTTTATCTTCTTTTTATTTTATTCCAAAGTATGGCAACAAAGATTGAAAAAAGAACATGGTACTGCCATGCCTTAAGCATGCTGTAGCTTTGTGGCATCTTTAGACTAGATTCTTGGCTATGGAGACTAGAGAAACCTGAAAGTGTACTGGATATGAAGTCAAAACAGCTTGTTACCCAACTTGCTTTCTTCCACAAAGTATTGAAATGTTAAGAACACAAGCAAATAATGCTTGGATACAACTTGCTTTGTTTTTGTTGAGTTGCATTTGTTTGTCTGAAGCCAAACAGGGTGGATAATTTTGCATTCTTTATCTTAGCAGTGAATTGTGCGGTTCTGAAATTTGAATAAGATAAGATCACAAACAAGTAGAAACGTGTAGGCTGAAAAATCAATATGTTTCAAAGTAACAGTTGAGAAACAAATTATTCCTGTACTAATATGCTGAAGACTAGGTTTAGGGATTCTACTAGGGCTGGTAATATTTTGAACAGCTAAAGCAGCATTATAAGGAATTTGAGCTGCCTTCATAGTTAGATGGCAATCATGCCATCACCTAGAAATAAAGTACTGAAAAGGTTGATGATAATGGTAAGCTGCAACATTAGGGATTTTTTTAAGGTTGTCAGTCTTTGCATAATAATTAGATCTTAACAACTGTAGTTGTTTTGAGTCACTCATGCTGAGGTCTGCTCTTCCTATTTACCCTGAAATTTTCTAATATTTTAGTTGAATTATTCAGAATAGCTACTCTCTTGCTAAGGTGTTCCTATTTTTCAGTTCAGGACTCAACATCATTGTCACTGAAGAGTGGCAGAATTCCTGTTAACTTAATCACATTCAGACCTATACTGTGCCCAACATCAGAAAGCCATTAATAACTGCTTATACTAACCAAAGTCTGTTCTGTCAGTGATGACACATCTTAAAAATAGTTTCCTCTGAATGAAATCTACATTTCTGTACTGAATTATTTCTTTCTGGAAGTGACTCTTTTGGTAACCCTTAAACTTTGCTGAAACAAAACACTCGTTGCCCTTGAGAAACACCTGAATAAGCCATGCCTAATATGATACAATTCAAGAATAATTAAGGCAGTAATTGAAAACTGTAGCAATATAAAGATTTCCTTTGCCACCCGGATTTGACTTTTCTTCTTTCAGCCTCTGCTTCACTTAGGGCGTTTAGGAATGGTGTAGGACTCATACACTCAACTTTTCAAAAGTAATTCTCAGAAACCCCAGTCTCTGTGTCTGGTACATAATTCACTAGGACAGAACTAAACAACTCCTGGTTGTATTTCTCTATATATGCTGAAGTCTTCTGAGCTCTTGCTTTGTCTACAAGCAAGCCATATATGTACTATAAACATCTGTGTATTTATTGCACAGAGTTCTCCAAAATCTCATTACCTCAGTAGATGACTACTTTGTTTTCTTTAAAAGCTACAGGTACAATAGCAGTCTCATCCCCTCTGCAGGTATTTGATTGGTCAACAGCATTCTTTAAAGAAATGCTGTGTTGACAGGAGAAGGGACAGATTGCTGAGTTATGAGGCTGTGGAATGCTTGTGGTAGGCAGGACTCAGCAGCTACGAATAGAGCTGTAAACCAAGACGGGTGTCAATTCAGTCCTCCAACAAAGCCAGAGTGACTCAAGTAGCATGTTGAGGCACACCACGCAAAAACTTATCTGCTTAGTTCCGCATAAAAGTATTAACAACACAAAACAAAAAATCCAGGGTAAAAAAAACCCCCAAAATATCTTCCCAGTGAGAATCATACTAACAGTGCTTCACATGGAGCTTGGACTAGAAGGCTCAACTGAGAACATGCGAGAAGCTTTCAGTCTAGGTTCTTTGTTTTACAAGATGGGGGAGAAGTGCTGACTAAGTCAGTTATGTACCTTACAAAAGGAAAATTCTCACATGTGATGTTAAATGGCAAAGGAAAGATAAGAAGTAAAAGAATTATCTACTTTTTAACTTATTTAATAATGACTATAAATATTTTTATCGACGTGCCCCTGAAGTTCCAACTTCATTTTCTTGGAAGTTTTTCAACAGCTGTGAAATGACTAGTTACTTGCCAGTTACTGTAGAACTTTAAATAATCAATAACTGCAGCCATTCTAGAAGAAAAGCAAGCTGGCAGCTGAGCACATGTGTTAAAAGGGATGTCTATGACTGGTTGATAAAGGGCAGCAGTTGGAAGGGATGAGGGCTGGGGATGAGGGCTGGAAGCAAAGGTAAGGCAGTAAGTGGAACTTGTGCATACAGGACAGGAATGTGTTGTTTGAAAGAAGGTAAAAACCCTCATAGCAGTGCTAGGAGCCTCACACATGTACTATGTATTGTGAGAAGCCAGCATCATTTGCAAGAGAGCAAGGCTTTCTAGCCTAGAGAAACCTGAATGAAGCATTACATATAATCAAATTCGGCAATTTTTGTTAGAATGTGGCCTGATCCTGCTCTAGGAAGATTTACAGTGTTGTGAATGGATCCTATCACTTACAGGTCAATAACTCCTAACTCCGTCTTTCTAGCACATTGCCAACTGTTAGCTCCACATCTGGGATCCTTCTGGAGCAGTGGGAGCTAGTTCAGATCCTAGAACTGGTATGCCACCCCTTCTGAGCTGCCAGTGGTCATCCAAGTCCCTCTTGATCCTCTAACCCAAGCCAGGATGTGCCATAGCTATCTCCCTGTTTGCTGGGGCAGCAATCCACCACCACATACCACGGGGATATCTCCTGGGGAGAGGCTGCACAGCAGAGGTGGGAAGAGGTGGCCTCCTGTGAAAGTGAGAAAGGGGCCAGCACTTGGAAGAGCAGGAATCTCACTCCACAGGCCTCTTGCCCAAGCCATCCAAAGGTTTGTCCTGTTTTAACAAGTACCTTTTCTACCCCATGGTAACACTATTCAGCATACGTCATTGATAACTGTGTTGGAGCTTTAAACATAATCCCTTGAAGTCTATTGTGTGTTATGCTACCAAACGAAATGCCAAATGCAACATGGCATTATCAAAATCCAAAAGCAATTCATACAGTACTACAGATGAGATCATTATTTTTTCTACAAAGTGTAATGTGCACCTAGCTTGAAACTTACCATAACATCCATTTCTTGTTATGAATAAAAAACCCACTTATGACAGAGTGCCCAATGGCACCTGCCATTAACAGTTCCTTAAAAGAATTCTTAAATACTATAAATATCCCAAAGAGCTGTAGCTTCTTTCTCCCCCCAAAACCTTTTTCTATCAGCAGAGCAAGCTAACTCTGATGTACACTACTGCTGTAAAACTGGATATGACAGTCCAAAGGCAGGCTGTGTTTCTGATTGATAAGGATGCACTTAAAGTAACACTAGCAATTGATTTCTTTTAATGATCTAAGTTATTCTGGAGCTCGAAATTCTAGGAAACTGTAACACACTCAAAGATATATATAAAAAAAAAACCCTCCAGCTGGAAAGGGCAACATTAATAGAGAAGTTATATATCTAATATTTTTTAAATCAAACAGTGAAAAGCAAGGTGAAATTCACCTTGTACAGATAACATTTATATACCATTTCCCTTGCAGAGTGTCAGAATAGGGAGTCAGATTAATCATTTTATACATAATCTTTTTCTTATCTTTTAATGACACAAAGGTCACGTGAAGTGATAAAGAGATGGACCAAATTAGGAGAAGGTGAGTGCTGAAATTATGAAAAAAAAAAAGTACTTTCAAACAAGTTCTTGTGTTGCTTTTAAGTTTTTTTGGTTGTGATGTGTTCATTGTTGTTGCTGCCTGACCTTCCAAACTATGGTACTGATGAAAATCCTTCTTTGAAACAGGGTTTCATGCACTTGCAGAAACAGAGGATGGAAAGTGATAATCACTTATGCCAGTGGAACAGCTTTAAATGGGCTGAAATCAGCATCTTCCCCAGATGTCCTTCTTCTGTTTCCTTCTCAGTCAAAACTGGAGAGAGACTAGCCTGCATTTGGAGAACCTTAGCCATCATTTCATTTTGATAATCAAGCCCTGCAGGTTTATGGTGTCTCTAGGTAAGTTCTTTTATATGTTACCTACTACTTTTTAAATGACTATGAACCTATCTCTGTGCCGTTTAGACTGCCTACTGTACTGACAATCAAACTAGTTTAGCTTGAGAGTGTGAAGTCCTCTTTTCCTCATAACTGGCATCACCTATCTCTTAGATGCACATTGAGTGTTCCTCCCACTAAACATCTGATTGTAACAAAAGGGGAACATAACATATTCTTTCTGGCTTTAGAATTTATTACTGGAAACCTTGAATTAGTGCATCTATCAGGAAGACAAAGGGGTAGTACCAGCTCTAGCCCCTCCTCTAAAGTCTTTGTAAATAAACAGGCAATAAGCAATTTCTTGTTCCCAGACCCCGTGCTTGGCCCTCAGGCCCATTCAGTGCCCTGAAGGGCTCTTTCTCTCTCTCTTTCGTGTTCCTTCTCATACAGTATAATACCCAGTCAGACCCAGGATTTCTAGCTAGTTGTAAAAGGGCAAAGGTTTTACATGACTCTAGGCAACAGGAACACAAAACCGAAATTTCCATCCCCTTGCTCTAGGCAACACCAAGACAGAGGGTTGGGGTTTTGTTCTGCTTTTTTGGGAGGTTGTTTTATTTGGTTGGGGTTTTTTTGCTCCTGGAGGCAGTGCCTTTGCTCTTAATTCATTCACATCAACCTGGGAAAATCATATGTACTGCCTGGACTACCTCTTGTTCAGGCTTTCAGATTCAGATAGCTGCTACCTCAGTGTTTCCAGAGTTACTACTGTGCAAAGACACATATTGCAGAGCACCCTCCAGTTAGCCTGGAATAAGAGCCAGTAGGGCAGCCAGCTGTATAAATCAAGTATATGACTGTCAACAGATTAAAGCCTTTCGATGTTGATTATTAACAGTTTTCAACATTGTAAAGTGTTGACCCTTTTTTATTAGTCCACAAATTCTCATTACTTCCTCACCAGACAGAAGCTCAACAGTGTGTTTGTATAAAAAAAAAAAGAACAGGAACTCTTCAAAGATGAAGAAATAAAAAACAAAAAGGAAAAATAAATTAACGTGACAGTAAACATTTTTTTAACTATCACAAAGTGTATTTTGTTGTTTAAAGAATTAAGCAGCTGCTCCTAGCCAAGGGGAGCATTCCCGAGGCAGAAAGGCACTGAAGAGCAGGTACATGCTGCCCATCCCATTTGTTTCTTTGCATACGTTCAAGGAGTCAGAGTTCAGAAGTAGGGAAGTGTAGGCTGTCTCAGTGGGTCCATGCCCTTCAGAGCTGTTCCTGGAGAAGTGAAAATAGTTATGGTTGGGGCAGTTAAGCTGGCTCTAGACCTGTTTTGAACTATTGGAGTAGAGCCAAGGAACTGGCTCAACTGATAGATTTTGTTTTCAAGTTGCATAAGTGCAAGTAACCTGCAAGACTTGATTATTTTTTTTTTTTAGTACAATGGTTAATTTCAGATAGGATTATTTCAATAGCAGCTGCAATGCAACCCATGTAAGCATTTTTCACTTTACCTTAATCGCCTTCCCAGATGCTGCATCC
Source organism: Ceryle rudis (assembly GCA_033439905.1). Lineage (NCBI taxonomy): Eukaryota > Metazoa > Chordata > Aves > Coraciiformes > Cerylidae > Ceryle > Ceryle rudis. The sequence goes on along the minus strand of JAAGNO010016288.1, from coordinate 3,839 downwards.
TTCCTTGTAGGCCTTTGGGTTCCGACCTTACAGCTGCTCAAGTGTTAAGACATACAGAACACTGCTGAATCTTTAAAGATCCTGCCTACAAGGAGGTTGTGTGTGTTTGTCTTCACTTACTCCTGCAGAGAAACTGCAGATCATATGCATCCATATTATTTTTATTAGGAAAAAAGCAATAGGTTTTCATACTGAACTAAAGAATAATTTTAGTACGATTGAACTTATGGGGGTAACATTCCTTCCTGGCTACTTTTTCATCTTACCGCTCACTCTACCTCTCATTTCTTTAGAAGTTCAAGCACGTTAATGAGCTTTTCCTATCACAGACCTTTTGCAAAGGCTGTGGAACATAGTCATATAGGGAAAGATACTTCTGTCTTGAAATACATGGCTACTGACTGTCAAAGGAATTAATAAATTGCATATAAGCGTAAAGAAAATTGTGTAAGTCAGCTGATAGGGCTGGATTTTTAGCTTCACTGCTGCTATAGGAGGAAAGCATACTGTGTCATGTGTTTCAGATACTTCAAGGCAAATTTCCCTTTGGTGGGACAAGCATAGCCTTATTAAGGAGAGTTCCCACACAGGCAAACTCTAGACAAAAGGAAGTTAATTCCAAATAATGCTAAAACTAGTCTATGCACAAAGCTTGTGCTGGTTCATCTAGATCACTCGCTATGCCTACTTAACTAAATACCTTTAAAAACCTACATAAATGTGCTAATAGAAGGTTTACACCTTGTTTCTCAGTGTGTCCACCTGACAGTTCACAGTACAGCAGTTAAGCTGATGCCAAAATAACTCCAGTTAAACTAGTCCATGGTCTAGTCATCATGCAAAGCTCGTGATACATCTAAGAGTAGAATTTAGAAGTAGACTATGTTAAGGAGTCAAGAAAGTTCCCTCCTGCAATCCCTAACGATGTGAAACTGTAAGAATTTACAGGGGCTTTTGTCCTTCCCAGAATCCTTATGAATGGGTAGTTTACGAAATAAAGGGACAGACATTTTTACAAAATGAATGGTCACATGCACAAGGTCAATACACCATGAAAACAGGCAAGACTAGTTATATAGATTAATGCTGGTTTAACTGAAGAAACAGCCTAAATCATTCCCAGCAGCGTTTTGTGATTTGACCCCCACTGGAACTGATTAAATTTTACAATTCTCAGCAGAAGGACCTCTTAATTTCTGAGAGGTTTTATATACACCACACACCAAGGCCGAGCACTGGATGTGATATGGCTGGCGTATGAGGAAGAGCACAGCTTATGGTGCTGAACCAAGTGCCACTTCTTCACCATCAATTAAAGGGTCAGCCAAACCCAGTGCCTGTAAATCACACACTTCAAAGCTTTCACATGGATTGAAGCCAAAAGACACTTCCTACCCAATTTCAGAAAAGGTCTAAAAGGTGAAGAGGGCTATGGACCTCCCTTGGGTGGGGGTGACCTACTTCATGGTGGGCCAATAGCGTGCAGCTGTTGTGAGAGGTTGGCACCAGCTCTGGCAGCTGCTGAGGTTCCTAACCCTCCATTTGGAGACACACTTCAGATGTGTGGAGGAGGTTGAGGTGACAGACTGTGTAACCTTTCTGTGGCAGCCACAACCCCGAGCTTTCTTCCTTGGGCAGTCTGCCTGGGGAGTGGTCACTGTCAGCCTCCTGCGCACCCCTGGAAGATGGGTCAGACAAACTGTGAGGGCTTCCCCTAAAACACCTCCTTCTGCCAGCGCTCACCTTCTCAGACCGCACAAGTTAAGCTTTAACAAGACACCTTATGTCCAGGCAGGCACACAGATGTTTTGCCCGTCATGAGGATGTCCCTAATGAGCAGCTTGTGAGGGGATTCACTGTGCACCTGACATTACCCACACAGAGACCTGCCATTGCCCCTGCAGCATGGGCAGCAGTGGCACCCCCTGCTCGGGACCCCCTGTTTGCACCCAGCACCGCCTGGGGTACCCTGGCCAGGCCATCTGCCCCTAGTGTGCACTCTGGCCCTCCCTCGTTTGCAGCCAGCAAGGCTGGCGCCTGGTGGACAAAAAGCCACAAATAGCAGTGGCCCAACCCACCAACCTGGCCTCCATTCTGTCACCCAGGTGTGCAGTGTGCCAGCGGCTCAAGGGACTCGAGGCCCCTTGGTGGATGGATGTCCCTGTCCTGCACCAACACCAAGCCACTCGTGGTTTAGGCAGGTATGAGGTGGTGAGGAGGAGCACAAAACTAGCCTGACAGCCAGCCCTTCCTCAGGGAAGCTCCTGCCATGGTGCAGGTGCTGCGGAGGTACATGGGTTGTTAAAAACTGGCTGGTGTAGGAGCGGGTCCAGACTTCTTGCTCATCACAAAACGTGTAGTTCCCCAAAGTGTTTTTCTTCCAGATCCCACAATTAGCACCAAACTCTGTCGAAATCCCACTGACAGCCTGTGGAGCTGGTGCCTGCCGGGGTGGCAGTGTTGGCGTGATGCTAAGATACAAATTGACGGCAGCAAATAAACTTCTCTGGCAGCATTTACTCATTCAGGCAGTCAGACTGAGCTTTACCAGCCGGAAGAGCACTGCTTCTGCTGAGTTGGTTAGAAAATCACCATTTTTTATAACCAGGATTTACGTGAATATTAAGAAGAATTCAAACGTGTTGGTCTCAGAGATAGGCTCTAGTCACAGGCTGTTGTGGATCTCACCAAGAGTCCAGTCATTGGCACAGACCCCAGCTGTGTTTCCTGGCATATCTTTCCCTTTCCTCCTTCTGATTTTTACAACAAATTGTCCTCCTGCCAGGAGATTCCTTCAGACTCTGTGAATGAAGTATTATTGGGGGTGGGGGTGGGGGTGTAAGTGATTTATTTCTACTTATGTCAGCTGTTAAACATTTTTATCCAAGCATGTTCACATGCAGTATGGACAGATATTAGATAATGCTGAGGTTGTAACTCCTTTTGCTGCTAAACTCTGTTGCACAACAGGCAAGAAATGGAGAATTGAGGTCATGCATATGTCTTGCATGGTTAAAAACCTAGCTGCAAAGCAGGAAATTCTCTCACTGAACTTGAGTTTTGTCACAGAGGCAGAACACACCCACTCACAGACATAAGAAAACAAAAATCAAGGTAGTTCAGGTCAGTGATGGGAAGGCATGGGCATTTTTAAACCTCATCTGACAGGTTTAAATCTTTCTCCTTTGTACTGACTTTAGTGGGGGTTCTTACTGAGATAAGGTATAAAACAAGTGTCTTAAACTCTCCTTTTCCTCATTCTTGGCTGCAGTTCTGTCACTGGACCTCAGATGAGTCAGTGGTACTGAGTGTAACTGAAAGGTTTTTTTTAAAGGAGGGGTCTAACCCATCAAGTTCACTACGGACTAGGCAGAGCTGCAGGTGACCTTTTGTTTTGCCCTAAAGGAGGCTTGCAGTTAATAGTAACTTTCTGATTTCTGGGTGACAGCAGGATGGTGAGTGTGCTATTTTAAGTGTTACTGTCTCTGTAAACATGGATTTACATACCATTTTTTTTTGCACGTTCTGCAATTATGTGCAAACTTAAAAAGTATTTTATCCTGAGATGCTTATACCAATTCAGCCTTAAACACAGGTACATTTAGAGATGCATAGCAATAAATTGCATCAGTAGAGAGAGTTCCTTTAGAGCAATAAACTAGGCAGATGTAAGCATTTTCACATCTATGCCCATTCTGTAGGGTCTTGGGTACTTGCCTTATGAGAAGAGGCTGAGGGAACTGGGGTTGTTTAGTCTAGAGAAGAGGAGACCTTATTGCTCTCTACAGCTACCTAAAAGGAGGTTGTAGTGAGGCTGGTGTTGGTCTCTTCTCCCAAAT
>JAAGNO010016287.1:0-26405 GCA_033439905.1 Ceryle rudis | reverse complement strand
TTTTTTTTTTGGTGTTTTTTTTTTTTTTTTTTTTTAGGGTTCTTTTTTGTGGGTTTTTTTTTTTTTTTGCCTTTTTTTTTTTTTTTTTTTTAAACAAAGAAACCCTCTGAAGTACCAAGGAGTCACTACCAGAGACATAATACTGGGGTTGCTAAATGGACTATGGATTTAGTGCTGTATCAGAAAATTCTGCCCTCTATCTTTCCTTTAAAAGATATTGCAAAAGGAGAGGAAAGTAGGAACAAATCCATAGAGGATTTAGAGGATTAATGTCACCATTAAGGTTATTTTCTCCACTTACAACTACCAGCCTTAAAAATGAAGGAAAAAAGAGGGGAGGGGTCAAGAGAAAATAAATAACTAGCTTCTTCCCACCCCCCTTTCCAGCCTTAAAGAAGATTAAGTGATCAAGTAACTGAAAACCTTTTAGAAAAGACACTTGAGGCTCTTGAGGTGAAGGGACAACTGTTTCCTCCAGAGTCAAAGACCATGGTCAAGACAGCACAGAGTTGAGCTGCCTAAGGCTTTATCCCCAGCTTTGCTACAGACATTTGTGTACTGATGTCAAGGCAATTATTTTATCTATCCATTTCTATTTATAATTCAAGCTATTCAATAGAGTCTGGTACAGGGAAGTCTGAAGTCCCATGTCACAACAATGAACTTGTAGCAGTTGAAGTGTTAGTGGGAGATGGGTGTGGACTGGAATTTAGCAGGTACATTAAAAGGAAAAAAAAAAGGAAAATTGAGCCCCAAGGAAACTTCTACTGCAGTTAAAACAGTGAACAGCAGAATTATTTAAATTAGGTATGTAAAAAAAGGTGTTTGTTCATCCTGCTTTAGTTCAAAGTAACATCTAAAATATTTTTATGTATGCTTTCATACAAGGATGCATTTAATTTTTTTCCAGAAATACAATGCAAAGCTGCAGTTACTCTGGTTATACCAACGCCTTCAAGGAGTCAGTTTATTACATTAACTGTTCTAATATTGAAGCAATGGATCCCTCAGGATATACAGTTGGAAGACTTCTCTCTCTCTTATACATCTGAACAAAAAAAAAGTCAACTCAAATACAACCAGTACAATTATCTCCACCTTTATTTGTGATAAGCATGCACTATTTGATATCACAAAAATAGTTTTTGGTCTATCACTACTTACTGCAAGAAAGTCTTCCAGATGTTAGTAATTTCTTATAATCCATTGGTCACAACTGATGCTGCTTCAAAGGAAACAGTCACAGAAGCTTGACTTCACAGAGCACCATAGGATTGCCATTAAATGATACAGATAAAGTACCTCTTCTTTTCAATAAAAGATAAAAATAAAAAACACAGACATAAAAAACTGGTTCTTACACCAGGAGGGAGAAGAGGCAATTCAGAAGACAGTGATATGTTGTATGTGCTTCTAGAAACTGGTTTTCCCCAGAGCCCTCACTATACAGACAGGCCTGTAAGCCAAACAGTGTTCTGAAGTATATACATTATCACACATCTTGATATTATTTATCACAGTAGATTAGGACAGCAGGGGAGATGCAAAGCTATAAGAACATGTACCAATATCAGTGAGAATAACTGTATTACCTCAAGCTTTAATGTGACAATACCTATTGTAGTATTCTTTGAACAACTGCTAATAACTTGTTATAGTTCAGGCTATCCTGCATTATGTATCTTTTAAAGTGTATGGCACTCTTAAGGTAACAAGTCACTGTCCTTAAACTTTAAATCTGGATTTCTAAATCACATGTTTAGCAGTTCTGTTCCTCCTTAGGATCTACATCTCTTCAATAATAGTAAAAACAAGGAAATAGTTCTTCCCTTTATGAACTTTTAAAGTTAAATATATTTGTAGTAGTTTTGAAGTAGTTAAGACTGCATATGTTACACAGACTGTGTACACAATGCAATTCATCAGCACAAAAGCCATTTTATTTCTACAACTTTTAAAGACTGCTGACTCCATCTCCTTTTCTATTGCTGGTTATATAACCTCCAGTGCTGTATCTGTAAAAGACACAGTAGCACTGTACTGGGTGAGGAAAATTAGCTGAAGATGCATGAAGTAAACAACAATTAAAAAAATAAAAATCTATAAATAGACATAAGGCTAATAGTTATTACATTCAATAACTTAGCATGATACGCATGGCAGTTTCGACCTCCAAAATAATTTAGCACCTTGAGCTGAGATTAAATGCAGAACATCAATTTCTCCCTCTGGTTGTCAAGCCAACCAAGAGGCCCATCAAATCCATTTAAATAAAGTCTGCATCATGTAATAATATTAAAGGGGATAAAATATTAATATGGGTCTGTGATAGTACATTGGTCAAAATAGCTGCAGTAAGGCAGCTTTAATTTACTACACCAACAATCTGTCTTTATGCTGAAAGCAAGATTTAAAGGTCCAAAGGAATACATATTTGTGTTTATAGGATATGTTCATTTATAAAATGTTACTGATTTTCAATTGCTGCGAATATTTATCATTATTACATATAAAAAAATGGTTCTTAATTTAATCCTACTGATGTAGGAAAAAAATAAAATATTGGACCAAAGTTCCCTCCACAGAAGCAGATGTTATTTCAGTGATAGCAGTATGGCTGCACCCATTTATCGCCAGTAATGAATTTTGTTCCTTCAGCTGGAAGATGATAAATGTCATGCAAAACTTTAATATTTTGTAATATAAAAATGGATTGAAAGAGGAGGTAGACTCCCAGACTAAAGACTAAAAACTCCTAATATTTAGGGTACAGGTGCTTGAACAGAACAGTAGGTTTTATGTTGTCACTACAGAACTACTTAGAAAAGAACATTAAGATGGAACAAATTTAAACAAATCTGTGCAGTTTCCTGTCTAAAAAAGAAACTTGAAACACGGAGGTTTAAACATGTTTAATTCGCATGATAAATGGGATTGGTCACATTTACAATATCACATACATCCAAATTATATTAAATATCGCATTCTTTAACTCCATTGCAGTTAACCTTTTTTACATTTTTAACTTTCCAAATCATTTATGTTTCTGAAGTTGGGATCCCAACAAGAGAGCAGACTTAGAAATTTATCCCAAATCGGCCGAATTCTGACACAATCCTGCACAGTGCAAATTTGCAAAAGCATTGCTGGTAACTGTCAAAATCTGGATCGTGGCCCAAGTTCCTATTTAAGAACTGTTTCTCTATATTAGCAGCAAATATTTTTTATTACAGTACTGTTCATATGATGCTGTGCCTTTCTACAATGCAAAATCTTCACTAAAAGAATTCAAATATTAAGCAGTGACGTCCTGACCTAAATGCACTTAATTGCAAATGTGGGGCTCCACTGAGGTCATTGTAATCACGCACATGTGCATGGTTAAAACACAGTCACACGACTGTGGCAAAATGTGAAACTCACAGCAATGGAAGACCTACATACTGAACAGCAAGCAGGCAAATAAAAAAATTAACTAGAGAGTACTTCATATAAAACATGGATAGCCTCTGCATTAGCTCTGCAGGAAAAAAAAGCATGGAGCAGGATATGCAAAGCAGTAAGGGAAAAGATTGAGATTTACCAAAACAGAGTGAGCACAGGGGGATGTGTCAGTGGGCTTGGAATTGCATTTTTGGCATGGTTCCATTTTATCTCCCAAATATGATAAAGCTTATTGCACAAGGCCTGTCCATCAAGCTTTATCAAGTTTGTTAGTTAGGTTTAACTGAAAGCTAGTAACATTAAGAGACTAAAACTTTGGACTGATTAGTATTCCTTAAACAACACACTTCCAGTGCAAGCTCATTCACTCTTAACATTACAGGTTCTGAGCCAATAGATAGTAGAAGTAAGCTGAATTATTGACAAATTCTTAGTGGGCTTGTCTAAATGGCTATTGTAGAATGCTCCCGATGAGTATTTCACTAGACATGTGATAGCCTGTATCAGTTCTCATGCCAGCTTTTTTTTTTAGTGTTTGTCCATACTGCTAGGAACATTCATATGGCATATCCACGCTACAAACCCCTCAACAAATCCTCTTGCACACACAGGCAGAATGAAAGATAAGCAGCTTGCTATGAGCAAGGGAAAATAGGTTATTTACATGTGAGCTGAAAGTTTTCATCCACATTTTAATTTCTACCAAATGAGGTTGAGATTATACCAACCTCCATGCTGCAAGACAAAAAGCAGTTACAACTTTGACTCCATGTGGCTCTAATGAAAGAAAGGCTTCATAATATTATATTTTGAAAGTATTGGTCTGCTAGAAAACCACTCCCTTCTCACTATTTTCATGTGATGGAGAGGGTATAGGTCATAATTTACTAAGAATCCTCCAGGAAGTTACAAAACAGCAGAAGACACATTGCTGCTTATAGAGACTAGAGCAAAACTAAATTACCTAAATCCATTTTTCAAAGCAATTGTAGCTCGCATTTCAAGGCTGATGAAGCTGAAAAATATTGAGCAAAGTGTGAAAAAAAAATACAGAAGTTTTATGGAAGTCAGAAGAGAGGCGTTGGGACAATTAATTTACTGATAACTTTTTTTTTTTAAGCTGACTGTCCTTTTTTTGTTGCCCACCTATATTTCACATTTGTCCTTCTGTAGCACTTTGGATCTCTTCTATTAAAATTAAGGAGGCTGTGGAACATAAATGGTGCTACAGTCATTTGGTTTCAGACATGCAGGAAAAAAACCTAGTAATTGAATCAAAAGGAATGCAGATGATAATTAGGAAAAATTATCCATAATGCACTGAAAAAGCCCAGGAAGGATGAAAAAAAAAGTCAAGGACCAAAAGACAAATGTAAAGATTTCAAAATGTGAAGATGTTCAGGGCAGAAGAAAATCGTGTATTCACCATAGAATGACTGTAACCTTCTCCAGATGCTTATTTGACCCTCGTATGCTTTGAGATAGAATCTGTTCCATAGCTACTTTTAACATTATACTTTAACTCCTCTGTAAAGACCACATACACCCAAAAAAAAACAACACAGAAAAGAAAAAAAACACAGCAAAACCAAAACAGAACCACTTGCTTGTCAATTTGACTTCATCACTGACCAGTACATGGGAAGGATACTTCTAATCTTCAGGGAAAATTCACACTGTGAAAATATTTAACAGTTCTTCTTTGACTAAGCTTAACTTTGAAAATCAGTAATTGATCTCTGCAACTGTTCTCCCAATCCTAATGCTATGCAAGAGGAGCACAAAGCTTCCCAATGTTTCCCACCATCAATCAGTTTGCACCCAGAGTGATGAATTACGTGTCCAATAGCCATCAAAAAAACGACTAGAAGATCAGAACCACAAGCTGCACCCCAGAGTACTTCGGGCGTACAGAGCGTGGAATCAGCAAATTGCAGTAAATCATCTGGTGAAAGATTATGGGTTTAGCGTCAAAGTGTAGCAAATTCTTGACTTTACGTTTTATTTTATAACGAACTCCTGTAGTACTCAGTCTTGCAACATTTATAGAAGATACAGAATTATTATTCTTCTTTTGGAAGATGTGAAATAGGTCTTGGCTTTCTTTATAACCTGGATGAGTTCTGTACATTTTAGTCTGTCTATTCAGGTATGATGCCAGGTTCATCCCGCACACATTAGTAATACTGCTGACATGTTGCTACTCCTTTTTCCTTAGAGTTAAGACAGAAACACACATTTAGAATTTATTATACACTGTCACTGGAAAAATAATATTAAAAGAGAAGTGATGTTTTTACTAGGATCCTGAATTTAGTGAATCTGCAGCTATCCAGAATCACGTCAGCACTAAAACACATCAACTGTCCTCTTAAGAGATTTGATATTTTTGTCATGATCTATTGCTGAATTTTATGTCAGTTAGATATCACAGCAAAGGAGTGCCTCATTAGACATATTGCTGCTAGGTGCTTTGAAGAGAAAAATCAGAACTTTGAATATGACTTCATGTCAGAGGAGTATCACAATCACAGAATGTCAGGTGCTGGAAGAGACCTCGAAAGATCATCCAGTCCAACCCCCTGCCAGAGCAGGATCGCCTACACTAGGTCACACAGGAACGTGTCCAGGCAGGTTTTGAATATCTCCAGAGAGGGAGACTCCACAACCCCTCTGGGCAGCCTGTTCCAGGCTCTGTCACCCTCACAGTGAAAAAATTCCTCCTCATGTTTACATGGAACTTTCTATGCCTCAGCTTCCATCCATTGCCCCTTGTCCTGTCATCAGGCATCACCGAGAAGAGCCCGTCTCCATCCTCCTGGCACTCACCCTTTATGGATTTATAAACATTGATGAGGTCACCCCTCAGTCTCCTTTTCTCCAAGCTAAAAAGCCGCAGTTCCCTCAGTCTTTTCTCATAAGAGAGATGCTCCACTCCCTTAATCATCTCTGTGGCTCTGCGCTGGACTCTCTCAAGCAATTCTATGTCCCTCTTGAACTGGGGGGCCCAGAACTGGAGACAGTACTCCAGATGCAGCCTTTCCTAGGAAAACAGAGTTCACATCATCTCATGGCACCAAAGGGAACAGCTACCGCAATTCAAAAAACGGAAAATATTCTGAGCATATCTGGAAGAAGCAGCCATCCTAAAGCACGACAGATTATCATTATTCTTTCTTCTCTTCACTACAAAATTAAGAGACCTGGAATTTACAGAAAGCCAAGACTAACTTGAGTTGTAGTAGCTGAGAGCCACATCGCTTGGATTCATACAAGACCAGCACAGATTATCTATCCACATGTGGAGGAGATAAGCAGGAAATCAGAAAATTCCTCTATTCTGAAGGCAGAAAGTAACATCTCTGTCTAATTTACTATCACTAGATATAAATAATCCTTATCCTTTTATTTACCCCATACATGTAACCCTAGGCTAAGGAAACAACAAAGCACAAACACTGTGTCTAACAATGTAAATTAACTACTCTGGGTCATTTTTATAAATTTGTGTGATTAATGAACATAGAAAATCAAGTTTTATTAGGTACTGTTCAAATTGCTAGAGCAAAGTCACTACTTCAAAAGAATGGCAAGATTCAAGACAGAAGCACTGAAGAACAAGAATGGCAATAACAGAGAGAAGCAGACACAAGCAAACCAGGCACATGGCTTCACGTGTTTCCACGTGTCTTGCTTCTAGCTAATACTCCATTTTTCTGATAACAAATAACGATTTGAACTGACCTTCCAAACTGAACTACTTGAGGCTGATGCACACCTGTTGATCAGTTTCCAAACATCTCCTTTAGGCCTTGATTCACCAATTTCAATTTCTGCATGGTATTAATCAAGGAATTACTCCAATAACTGAAGTCATACACAGAATACCTTTGGAAAAGGTCAGCAACAGATAATCATATTCTAGCTGTCACAATTTCATAATGCCACCAATACCAAACTAGGTTCAATTGCTTACGATCCTCAGATGCAAAGTTTCTCCAGATGTACTACAGAAAATTACAGCATATACGGTAACAATACTTAAGAAAGGATGGCTCAAGTGGAAGGGAACATCTACTGAATATAGGGACTTTTAGACCACAGAGCCCTTTGAACATTGATTACAGTGCAGAGGAAAAGCTCTACCTACTCCACACTTCAGAAAAAAAAAAAGATCAGTTAACTACACTAATCTTCATATATTTAGATATAATTTCATTTCCATAACTCATTTACTAAGTTGGCACTATAAGCTTTAAGAACACACACTCACTTTGAGGAACCTAACCAGATATTTGGATCAGTCCTGCCCTTTGATTTTCCAGTAAGACACTGTTGGACCAAATACACTACCTTTATGGACCAACCATGTTATCAGACATGCAGTCTTGGGCAGGAGACAGATGCTGCTTCATGCTAATTTATTGATTTGACTACTCTGAAGCATTAGGAGTTCTGGATCTCTTTACCAAGTGGAAAAATATTTATCTGCTTTAGTTTCTGTACAGGCAGTAGTAGAAAAGAGAAACCATGTACATGCAAACTTCCCCTAGATCCAGCAATTTACTTAAAGATAACGCCACAAAAGTTTTGTAGGAAACATACTCCTTTTATTTCCACCTTAGCTATAGATTTCTTAAGCTCACTGTTACTAAGCCCAGCAATTTTATCCTCTAAATAATATTAAATATGACTGACTAGATATAATTTATGTGGATAAACTCAGTCATAAGGTGTTTTCCCATGGCTCACTACTTGCAACTGATTGAGACCATCTACTACAAAAGATTCCACTCTGTAGACTCTGTAATACAACATTTTCAGTTCATACAGTTTCAGTTTCCTGTTTTCTCTTTCTATTAATTTCTTTAATGAGACATTAATACACCTTGGCTAAAGCATGCAGTAAATGAAACACAGCTTTTAAGTGTTTTATACACATTCAGAATACTTCATTCTTATTTGATGTCTGCAGAAAAGCAAAGTTGCTTTGTTAGACTCCCTTAAAACAGCAGACCCTTTTAAGCAAAGGCCTACAACCTCTGAATTGCTTTCCTGATAAAAAGGCCTAGTTTCATCTAACTTTCCCCTTTCAGTGCAAATGCAGAACTTCCCTTTCATTTTGCTTTTTTTTTTAAAAAAAAAAAGTTAGCCTATTCATCTTTACTTGGAAATCAAAATCAGGAAAAGCTTTTTGTGTGTTGAAACTCATGAATGAAGGGGAACAACTATACCACAAAATAAAGTATGGCCTCTGATCTATATATAGTGGCCAAAGAGATTCCATCATACTAGTTCCATAGCCAGAAACTCCCAAAGGCATAAAAGCCCCCAAAACCTCAAGATGCTGCCCTACTAAATATTTTTTTTAAACAAAGGAAAACTAATAGTAGATAATAAGAAATCATATCCCATAACATGTCTTTAATTGGTGTTTAAAGCACGCATCTGGAATGTGGAAAATTCAGTGCAAGTTTCTGCTTCCAGTCTTATATGCTGAGTTTTGACCCTCCATCAAACCACAAGGTCACACATCAGAAGTGAATGTTAGTCTCTTAACTACCCTGTGTTTGGGGATTTGGCCAAAATACATTCAGAGTTCAGGAATCCCACCTCAGGGAACCTCGGGCTTCAGTATGAGCTATAGTAGTACACAGCCCAAGGAGCTGAGTGAGCCCTCTAGATATGACTGACAGCGGGAAAACAAGAACCTACATGGTAAGAGGGCAGCTGAGCCATACCACCTAACTGATGGACTCTGACCAAATCCATCTAGGGCTCTGGCTGTTTCAACCCATTCAATCATATAGTAGTCTATGATTTAATTGAGATGTTCAAATGACTCCTTTCAGAAGGGGCTATACTGGAAGGTATCTAGTTGTTAACTCAAAAATGGCCCTTCAAAAAAAAAGCCTACAATAGTAGGTGGGAAACAGTCAGGGGATTCACTCAAAACTACTCTCTCCCCAAACAAAATTGACATCGTATTACAGTCTGTCAGAAGTAACTCCCAAATTTTCTGACCTTTCCATTTTTACCAATCTATAAAATGAGGGTAGTCATTCTGCCAACCAGTGGGGAAAGATTAATTAACGCTTGTGACACTATGAATGTGGCAGACAATCCTAAAAATACATTTCTTTTATCCATAGACATGGAGGCACTTCCTGCAACCACATAGCTTTTCATTTCATTAAGAAAACTATGAAGTTGCATTACTTGTCAGTAAGTGTGATAGAAATATAGACCATATGTTTTTAATAAAGTCCACTGATGTACATAGCTTTGCAAAATAGAATGTGCAGCGGGTTGCCTTGTGGAACGGAACGTAGCAAGATGTGCTCAAAGAAACAATCAACTTATGGAAAATGGGGAATCAGAAAGTTTGTTGCAAAACCCAGTAGGGTCTTGACTTCTGGAACCCTAAGGAAGGGTGCACATGCTTAACAGACTTACATTAACTTATATTAAAACAGAGGAGGCATAAGTCAAGTTAATGAGACCTATGACATGATACGAGGGGCATACATGTTAAGGAGGAACACATAGTAGGTGGATCAGGAAGTCTATACCTTCCTAGTACCTCAGCCAGTGACGAAAGGAAGAGAGTGACAGGCAGCTGAGGGATAGGATAAAGGGAAGCTGCACCCTCCAGCAACTTTGAGACACCCCACAGGGATATGCCCAGTGGATTCCCCCTTTATTTGAATAAGGTTATTTTCTACAGGACTCCTCTGTCTCCTTTTTGACCAGGACCCTCTAACAATGTAGATTTTCCATACAACTATGACTGTTTCAGTCATATCAATTACAGTTTTAATAGCAACTCCATAGCGAAGAGTTATAGCTCTTCTAAAAACATGACTTGCCTTTTTCTGAAAGAGTTATTCTCCCTAAAGAAGCTCACTCATAAACCAAGTAAGACTGAGCAGAAACTAACAACATCCATTTCTTCTGTAGTTTTGTGTCTCACACCTGATTGGTATTTTTAGCTGCATTATAATGAAGCAAGACAAGGTTTATACACAGAGGTAATACCTTGTTAGATCAACTGATCACACTGAAAGAGCTGCACAGTTTTAAGCACGAGCCATTTTCAGATCTCCTCAGATGTAAAAAGTATAACCTCTCCCCTCACTAGTGAGTAGGGAATCCAGTGAGAGATGCATGCTGCTATATAGGGGATTACATCCTCTGACTTCTAATACAGCGCACACTCTCTAAAAATTGTGGGTCATTATTAGTAAATTTCCCTTTGAGATGCCTATGGTTAAACAATAGGGCTGAGCTCCCACCAAACCCTCAGTTGCCTAACAATTCAGTCAAATTCCTGTTTACCTTCGGACTGCAGGTCAAAGAAAATCCCATAAAATCCTGACAGACAGCAAAAGTACTCAAGAATTAATTTATTACCACTAATAAGTCACAAGTGTTACTGCTTGTAACATTTCCAAGTCAATTTTGGAACTAGAACCTGTACCCAAGCATCTAAAATTTCATATCTCAAGTTACCATTCAGATATTACAAGCATGTAAAACATACCCCATCTACAGTGTAATGCAGTTTGTTCTTAAGAGTGGCATAAAACAGTAACTAAAATCAGTGGTAAACTTTAAAACACTTTAATTCTATAGATAGTTGAGTTTGATTCTGTACTTTTAAATCAGCAAACAACAGAATTTCCCCCCCCACCACCCTCCCTTCTGGCTGAGTAAGGACTACAGGATTCAGTTCTTTGCCACCTCAAGTGGCATTTTGAAAAATGATGTTAGTTTGGTTTGCAACCTCAGCTGACAACAGGGAAAATGCTAAGATGAATTGCTAACATTTCTGCATGAGCTCTGGACAGAATGATGCAATATGCTGAAACAACCCAAACAACAGGAAGTGGCACAGGAGCAAACAAACAGCAAAAACAGCCCCTGTAGTCCATGAGTGATTAACTGCCTGCTCTGATAAAACAGGGAAACCCTTTCAGTGCCAGGTAGTTTTTTACTTTAGAAACAAAATCCAAAACTTAATACTTTGAACAGAGTCTACCTGATCTTCATTACTGCAGTCTATGAGAACAGGACCTGAATCTGCAAGACACAAAGCCAGGTAAATAGGGAAGCCACAGCGTAATCATTCAAAGAAAAAACTACATGAAAGATTTCAGTGTGATTTCCAGTGCAACTGAGCAACCAATTCACAGCAGCAAAAACAGAGTTCTCCTTACAATATCTTGTTTAGGGAAGTAAGCTGAAAAAGCCATTTCTTTCCTTTTTATCTTTTCATGTTGTAGATTGAACTATCAGCAGTAGATGAGGTGATAAACATAATGGTCCTGACAGATGACAAAAAATTTTACTGGTCAGATTAGGTGCACTTTTCCCTAATAATGGAAAAAACATTTCTCCAAGTTTTCCCACCAGGACAGGAAATCTTAGAGCTAAAATCTTAGAGCTAAGTCTCAACATACTCTTCCTAAAATCTGTTACACAATGATTAAATTTTGTTCTTACGTGCAGTGGAACCTGTATTGCGTTTTCCTAGCACTTTAACTAACCTTCAGTGAACACAGTGACTTATCCTTGCCTCACCTCTTTCCACACTAATTAAACAAAAATTCAGAGTTCAATTTGCTGTTAGGCATTAAACAAAATTAAAACAAACAAAAAGAAAACAAAAGTGAGGCATCATTAATTATGTGACATGTGAGCTGCAGCTCTTGGATTTATATATCAACCATAAAAATTAATTGCTCTAGTTTCATTATAGTAAGCATTCTTCTGTCACCAGACAGGAATTTATGTATCTCCTCATGTGGTGATATAGAACTGCATTGTTCCTCCAGTGGTCTCAAAAAAAAGGGCATGAAAACTCAAAATTATGGACAAGAATCCAGTTAGGCAAAGATACCTCCATTATTCAGGGTATCACTTAACCCTTCTATAATACATCTTATACAATACGAAAGCAAGGCACTCTTACAACACAAACAGGGCTTTTTCTGTCATCAGAGGAAATAAGGTAATTAAGAAGGCAAGCAAGCAGACGGACAAAAAGGGATCAGCAGAAAATAGCTTTCTGTCCTTTCACGCATGTTTCAGGACTACAGATATTACATGCTATTTTTTAATGCCACATTTAGAGCTGGCAATGGCAAGTAAAAGAAATGAGGCCTCCTCTCCACAGCAAGCATCAGCTGGATTCAAGCAGACCAGTAGACAGGTACCTCATGTCCTCATAAAATGTTTCAATTGAATGAGCTAGTAAATGAGTACAGACTGAAGCAGCTCCACTAACCGATGCACTAGAAGTTCAGGCAGTTTGAAGCCTGGTAGGTTTTATATTAGTAACAGTGCAACACATCACTACTGCTACCAGCCAACTCTAAATCAATACGAATGGGGAGCTGTGCTCCACAGCACACCAAATATCCTACTTTCTTCATCATTCACATGGTGGATCTCACCAGAGAGGCTTCTCGGTTTTCTTGCTCAGAAAGTATTATTGCATCCACAAGTTTCAGATACATTCTCTAATAAGTTATTGATCCCTTACCCAGCAAACTAAAAAGTTTTAAAAGACCTATGTTTTCATCCCTGACATACTTTCTTATATTTTCCTTTATTGCCCAGCCACCATGCTCCCTTACCACTTTACTCCTACTTTCCCTAACATTACCCTTATTTCCATTGCCTTAATACATCTATATTAAGTATTAATCATTAGAGATTACTCCTCCCCCTGCCTCTTAATACTGTCCCATGTGGTCAAGAATCCAAACTTTCTTAGTGCTGCTCCTTTTCTATCCACTTCACTCCCCTAAAACTGAACAAAAGCACTGTAAAGCCACTTTGTTAACCAAAGCCACCATCCTTTTACAGTTGCTATGAGGCTGCTTTGCCCCATCACCTCTCGGGCATTTTCAGAATACGGCTTTATAAAACAAGCATTACTTGAGTGCTGTGTGCCCTGGGAGAACTGTTTGGTGGGTCAAGCTGTTTCAAATTTTGGACAGTCAGTACTCTACCAGAAGACTTGATAGTCTAGGACTGTTTATTTTCCCAGTCCCTCAATCTACCTGGTCCTACATTAACAACTCAGCTGGGCCTCTGGTATCTGGCTAATGATTTGCAGTGTTTCACCCCTCCTGAGAGCCCAGGGCAGAAGAGGAAAGCATCAAGAGATGAGAGAGCTGCAGTGGTAAATGAAGAGAACTGAGGCTTAAAAACAGAACAGCATCACTTGTCAGTGACAAAGTGAATGCACATTATTTATCTTCATCATCTAAAAACACCCAGAGCCCATAAGCTGGAAATATAGCAGTGGGCCCAAGTAGCAAACTGGATCCAGATCCACACTTTTCGGTAACATTTGTCTATCAGAAGACTTCTGTCTTTAGACTGCTTTTAAAGGATAAGGAGTATTTCTGAGGTTCTCTCCTTCTACAAAACACACCCACATCAACCAAAATAAAGCAATCCCTCTCTCATGGTCTTAATGCAACTTGAAACATACAGCTCAGAACATCCATCACTAACAGAGCTCCATAGCTTCACTTCTAACACTATCATCAAAAGCATTTGCTTTTCAATGGCTGTAGTTTTAAAGAGGTAGCAATCACTGGATTTCCTGTTCTCATTAGCAGGTTTTTACAACTAAGTCTAAATCTGTACATGACCTGGAAGCATATATTTAAACTCAAGGATATCCAGAAAGTCATTCTTGCTAGAAAAGGAGGCTCTGGCACAGGGTGAATACACTGTGGTTTTATAACAATGAGACATAGGGCTAGCTGAGGTCCACCTCCTTGGGAGGTACATTCCCAAAAATGTAACCTTTCATCCATTTATTGCCATGCAACTTCACCTGCCAAAGAAATGGGACAGAAGAAGGATGCTCATAACCAGATCAATGATCAGAACTGAAAAGTGTCAGAAGCACCAAGGGTGAAATCCTCTCTGGTAAAGGAGATAAGAAGAACATCTACATGAAGAATCATCAGTGTTACTTTTGAGAAGGCACACCAAAAGGACCGAGATTGTTCAGGAGATGGTATATCAGCTCTTGAGAACCATGGAAGACAGCCTGGGAGCAGCTTGATTTGGCAGCTTGCTAGCTTAAACAAATAAAAGGAACACTTTAGAGTTAGTCCTGAATCCCAGCTAGCTTCTAGGCAAAACATTCTTTAGTGCTCTGAAACTATGCCAACACAGTGACTGAGAAGAGCTTTGCAAAGCACTATAGAGGGGCATGCAAGCCCCCAACACTCCAGTCCTGAGGAAGGACAGGTCTTGAACAAGTGGCACATCTGCAGGATCTGTCACCCCAGGGAAGGTGATCCCCAGGCAGTGGTAACCCTGCACTGTAAAGATCAGAGGAAAACATGGGAAAACATCTTTCAGTGACAGGAACAAATCAGTCTCCTTTAGCACTGAACAGCAAACTGGGAAAAGAGATTAAGGAAGAAGATTAAATTACAACATCAATATTTAAAATAAAACACATCTCTGCCTCCTCTGGACATTGCATCTCTCAATTAGCAAGCTATGAATGAGACTCCAGCTGAAAATGAACTATCCTATGAGATCAAAGATAAAGGGCCACAAATGCAAATTGACAGAAGCCACAGAAAATTAAGGATAAATGATTTTATTGGTTCTCTACTGCAACTTCCTTTCCTGAAAGGACTGGTGAGGTGTAAATGCCTTCCTCAGAGGCATTGAGCACCTGTAGGATCAACAAGGGCTGAGGACAACATGGATTGCAATTGACTTCAAATGTTACTGTCTCTGTAGAACATTTAATTTATGTCAATATTGCAAATAGTTAGCATTGTTCTGGTATAGGATGATAACTGTGAATCTTTTCAAGGTTAGTTTTCAGTTGAGTATTATTTTTTTCCTTTAAAAAAATAACAGTATCTCTGTAATGGAACTTCTGAGCATCAGAATGACTTTTGCCATTTCTCAAAGCTGCATGATAACAAAAGGTCACAGGCTGGTTCCAGTTCCCTTGTATTTAGCAAAATCATGTGTCTCAGAACAGAAAAGCTCAACATAAAGGTCACAACAAAATATATTTTTCTCCACTGTATTATACAGAATATTTCCTTAGAGTCATATTGCATCCTACAGCACACTAGGTTAATTTTGAAACTTTCTCAGTGTATGTGACACTTTCTAAACACTATCACTTTTTTCTTTTTTTGGAAGTAGGGGTAGGGAGGGTGTAAGAGGGAGGAAAAACTTAATAACAAGAAAAAAGGAAACAATTGATGGAAAAGTACCAGAATGATTAAGGATGCTAAATGTTATAGCAAACTGAATGAAGACCTGGAAAAGCGAGCTGTCATGAGTTTAAAAGCTTTAGGAAGCAATTCTTAAGACTCTGGACTATTCTTAATAAAAAGCAGTCATTTGTGATAAAAGGGGTTATTGCAGCATCTGTTTCCAGGCCTAAATTAATTTTTCAGATGCAAATGCTACATCAGACATAACCAGACTTTTTTGGTTTTTTATCTTCTCATTTGAAAGAGCACTGGAGTGTGATGTTCAGCCTTTTATTTCTTTGGAATCAGTTCTGAGTAACATCAGGAGAAGAACTGCTAGAATTGGTCAGTTATGAGTCACCTGTCCTGTCCATTCCTCCCTGCAAAGCGTGACCTTCTTGCTTACTTACAACCCCTTCACTTAGAAAACTCGAATGTAGTACACATTTAGCAGTGACCTTGGTCAAGAGCCTTTCTGCACAACAAACCTTGGTAATAACTCATCAAGCATTATCACTGCTAGAAGCAGACTGCCTGCAAAAAATAATGCTGTTAACTTCAGGAAGTGCAGTTAGTTAGAAAAGACTTAGCTGAAAACTAAAATCACTGAACAGAGAATTGGTTCTGCTCTAGCTCAAATCAGAACAAGTACTTTCTTGGGGTGGGCACAGAGGAAGTCTCAGACCACAACCACCTGTATACCACGTACTCTCTGAAAAAATAGCACATACATCACACAAGTATACACACATGTACCACCAGAAAGATCCATATCCCACTAGAGTGATAAAAAGATCAAAAAAAGAGGCACACTAAGAAGATTCTGACTAAGTAGTGCAAACATGGGGTTTTTTTTGTTCATGTCAGGTAAAGATAAAACATCTCTTATTAAGAAGCAATGACCTTTACAAGAAGTGACCTGATATAAAAAAATATTTCAGGGCAGTTTTAATCAGCAGGATAACTGAAAGTTTATACAGCAAAAAGCCTGTTAGTCAAGGATGTAATTTTAATGCAGAAGAATCCAAGTGTATGTCTCCATTCTCACCTTCCTTATCCAAAGCTAAAACACAACTATAGCTCTTGCCATGAACACATGAGACTAAGCGCACAGCAAAGACAGCACTGATGCATAGCACTACTGCATGTAGAAGTCTGCAAAATAAGAGCTACGTAACTACTCTGTAAATGAACAAGAACATAATCTTAATTTTTATTTTGTATCCTTCATACATAGGGAAGTCAGAATCTAACCCAGAGTTATCCTAGAATAAGTGCAAATGGTATGGAAATCATCAAACTCAGCTCCATATGAGACATTTCAGCTTGCCTGGGTTTTTGTTTCCAATTTCTTTCAAGGAAGTTATTACTGATGAAAACAGAAAAAGGACCTCATATTCCCACTTTAAAGTTAAGAAATAATAAAGCTTTTCTTCCTTGAATCTTTTACAAGTTTCATTTCATGGGCATCAACAGTTCTTATTCTAAAACAAATCATCTAGTAGTAACCTGACTAGGAACATGTGACAGAATATTTGGACATGTTTGTCCCTTTCTAGCTGAATCAGTAGCCAGCGTACTCAAATGTACATAAATTTTTGCTTAAGATTTTAACAAATCAAAAGCAATTTCCATACATGTGATCAACTAATCTTTTTTTTCCTGTCTTTAGAGGGTTGACCTTTGTTTACCTATGAAATTAATCTTCCAGGCAACAGCCTGTTTTAAAACATGTCGGGGATGGGAAATCTGAGATATAATGACAGACCTGTCCTGCTAAAAGCAGTGAGAAGCTTTTCTTGTGCAAGTTTCTGTTCAGCTATAACATATACACAACTTGGGTCCCTTTAAGGAAGATGAATTGAAAAGCAAATATTTTTCTTCCTCCTCGCACTTATATAAAGGATCAGCAAAAAGTGATTGGCCTCTTTTTACATGCACACTTTGTACTCAGCTCTATTTAGCATCATGCCATCTGGGCTTAATTTTTTTTTCCTTCTGACATCAGCAAGCTTCATAATGCAAAGAAAATTTCTTTTAATGCTAAGGCTAGATCAAAAAGAATGAGCCGGCCAGCATGTTTTTCCACATTTAGACAGACAGATGAACTCCTACTCATCTTCAGCACATGCTACTGAAGAGTCAAGACTTTCCTGCAGAGGCTCAAAGTCATACAAGAAAAAAACAGATGCAATATTTAGGTATTGTTGTACTGTTAAACAGGTGGCAACTGTGAAATTCAGCAACTGTCAGCAAGTGGAATGTCCCAGGTTCTTGAATATTTACGGAGTAAGCTGTTCCATTCACAGATTTTTTTTTTTAATAAGTAAACAGAGACAAAAATTAGATCCCAGACATACCTATACATCACAAGACTTCTCCCATCCTGTCTCCTAAGCAACACTGCTTATTGGCATTTTGTGAGCATCTCGTAAAAGAAAGGTACCAGTAAGACACGTTCAAGTTGCCAAGCTATGAGCTTCTAGTAAAGTTCTGCCAGCTTCTAAGGCAATAGTGTCCTTGATTATTGCTTGAAGTTTGTTTTCACATACAGGACAGGCCTACAAGGGCAATATTTAAGATAGTCCTTTCCCTTCATCATAAGGCTTTTTCTTCAGTTGCAAGCATCTTCACACAGACTTGCACATACATGCATACATACTTTTGTACAGGTTGCTGAGGTTGAAGTCCGTAATCTTGTCTGAAAAGGTAAAAGATTTTTTTTTTTTTTTTAATTTCAATTGAAACAATGCAATACTTTTTAAAGCGAAGATGCCTCAAGCATGCACATGATCTGCAGCTGAGACTTGCTGTAACACAACAGGCCACTAAGACAAATAAACAGCTTTTGTCTCCATTGTTTGTGCACTTTGAAGATAAAGATTCGCTAGAGATTCAGTGCCAAAATTTTGATAGATGCCATGTGCACCAATCTAGCTCAGCATACTTCTGATCATGAATTTCTCTACAACCGCAGCAGTGAGCTGCAGCAAAGCCAAGAACCAGAGTGGAAAACTTTTACCATCACATTCAAAGGAACTGACAGAAACAGCACTTACAGAAACACCTTCATGCATACTCCTGCTGGGGAATAAATGGGTGAACTGAGGATTAGCCATCTGAAAAACAAGAATGAAACACACCCCTTGCTTTAGCAGCACGTCTGAAAGATCAATGTTTGACACCAAGGAAGGCAGGCATGGAATTCTGTAACACTGAGAATCCCCTGACTGCCATCTCTGCCCTTTTTTTATTGAAAGGAATCTATCTTCAACAAACCCACTCATAAGACTACATGAGGAAGGCAATCGGTCTTGAAGGTCAGGCCCAAGCCCTTCTGTTTAAACTACTGAAGACAGAGCTGCAAACTACATCTGTCAGAGTCAGCAGTGTGGAGCTCAGAAAAAGACTGCATACTGTAGGCACTGTATGGTCTAGATACCTAAACTGGCATAATTCTACACACCATTCTTGTGGTCGTGAAGTGGATTACTCTAGAACACAGTTTCTCATTAAACTTCTCACTGTACAGTACATGTAAAGCTTGAGTAGTATGGAAAACCAGAGCCTTCTTGTTGCATTAATTGTCTCAATACATGCTACAAAGAGTTCTTCCCAGCACTAAACAATTGTACTGGGACACTTAAACAATTTCTAGAGCACTATTAATGACTGGCAGCACTCTGCCTTCTACAGCACTAGAGCTTTGCTTTGAGTATTTTACCTTTTCTTAGGGGTATGCTAGCATTGCTAATAAGCACGTGATTTATGAGATTTCTGAAAAGGAATTGCTTTCCTTCCTGAAAGCAAGTGCTGCAGAAAGACACACAGTTCAGATTATACACCTTTTCCTTGAAAAAAAAAAAAAATCAGCATTCTCTCCTCCCTACTTTTTAGTAGAGATTTTGACCTGTTCAAGCCAGGAAAAAAAAAAATATCTCAAAAATTCACTCTTTGCCCCTAATGTTTTACAGTTTTACTCCTTAGTGTTGTTAAAAACTGGGGATTAGTACAAACATACCAAAACACCTAGAGAAAGGAAAAAAACCCCACAAGTTTCTGTGCACTGCAAAGTATTATTAAAAATCCCAACTGCTAAATATTTAAAATAGGATAGTTGTTGAGTAATAAAAGTGAAAAGCAGTGTGCAAACAGGAGGATATATATTAACTGACTTATTTCATGACTGATGAAGCCACTATGAATATAGCCTGGAGTTCTTCTATCCATTGTAATGTCAAAGTTAAAAGCACAATCAGCTGCAAAATACATACTAAACAAATTGATAAAGGTATTTCAAATGGAGTCATTCTTTACTTGCCCTGGAATGTTACTGAAGCAGGAATGACTGCTTCTACGAGTTATATCTTCAAATTTCAGTATTTGTACCAATCCAAAAATGTGAATAATACAAGGACAATCAGCATGATGTCATGTAAAATTCTCACAGCCACAACAGTTCTGAATACCTGGAGCACATTTAAATTCCTAATGAGGTGTCTGTCATCTTTGGCATACAACTGAGAAATAGCAAAAAGCCAAACTGCGTATTTCTTCATGGGTTTCTATATGTATTGATAAAAATGGGGACATTATGGATTCCAAGTTTACAAGCTTTTATGGAGGAAAATGATCCTTTAAAAAAAAGGGGGGGACACAAACAACATGAAACGCAGCATTAAAGGTAGTACACAGAAAGCCTCAGTAAGTTTCTTCTAACTAAGTCACACCAAGTCACCACCAAACAATAATACAGTATTTTTAATCTCTAAGTTGCCAAGTGTACAGGAAAACTTTCTAAACTCATAGCAATAGCATTCTCTTGAAACTAGATATGGAATACTTTGATTTGGGGGTATTTAATGTCATTTTGAACAACAACAAAAGTGCAAGTCCTTTGTTCCTGTAAGGAACACCTTGGGATCTTGCAGTCAATGTGTCACCTCAGAGCAGAAGGCCAGGAATCACTATTAGTGAAATCACTTAGGTAGAGATGAAGCTCAAAGACAGAAATTTTGTTTCCCCGCTAAGATGTAAGTGGTTAAGATTAAGCTGAATAGAAACAAAACCAAAGAATGCAACCAGATAAATGAGGAAGCACCACCTGAGATAGAGGATGTGCCACTCATTGTTTATAAAGCCTTCCTGCTGATCACAAGAGATGAAACCACACTGCAGAAAAGCAATAATCATGACTTCTATTAGCTGCAATCCCACTTGAAATGCTACATGCAGCTCCGGTAATATTCACCACCAGGTTGTAAAGAGCAACATAGCTGGTAAGACCGAGAAACTGATTTATGGGGGGAACAATTGAGATAAACACATGGATCTGTGCTAACTAACAGTGAAGAGTGAGCATGAGTGTCCATGAATATTTGATAGATGTAACTTCTGAGTAGGAGGAGATCTATCTAGTGTGACACCCAAGGATTAGCAGTAAAATGACGATGACCAGAAAAGAGACATTTTGATAAAAACTTCCTTATCTATATATTCCACCAGTCAAGTCATTATACTGTGAAACCGCTTCATGTTTCAGTCAATCATAGATAAAAGTTTTAAGTGTGCTGAAGCGCACATTTTCACTTTGGTAGGAATACAAATTGGCTAATACAACCCTTTGTCCTAGGCCCCTGGGTAATTCTGCTTAGGTTGGAAAGGACAAGCAACAGCTGACGGGTCAAGGGCAAGTGTGCCATGACCTATTCCACTGTCATCTTCCCTTTCCTAACCACCCACTCCTCACACAGGTATCGAACTACCTCAGCTACTTTTCTTGCAGCCTTGTGCTCCTTGAATTCCAATGCAGGTTTAGGGCATTAGACTGAAAACTCTTTCAAAGAGATATTTTTTCATAGCTCCTGGAAAGCAGACACAGCATTGTACAGATACTCACCCTTCAGAGAATGACTCAAAGAATGTCTGAAGGCAGCCAAGAAAAAGTATTTTAACAGCTCCTTCTTTAGTAAAATCTGTCCTCTCCCAGTTTGAGTTAGAACAGAACTAATTCTGTTCGGTGATTTTACTTCTCAGTTCGGTCTCTAACGGCACTTTCTGAAGTTAACGGCATGTTTTCACAGGCAGTGTCTGCTTCTAGCAATGACAATGCTCAATGTTTAGAGTTACTACCAAGGATTGGTGTGCAGACCAAGGTCGCTACTAGATCTCGTGTATTGCCTTGGGGTGCAGAAAGTAAAAGGCTGCACCTGTGGAAAGGAGTGGAAATGACAGGTGACCCTAAACTGACCAATAAGGTATTCCATCCCATAGACATCATATTCAGTATACATCTGAGATATCACAAAGGTGAAGCTCTCTTCTTCAATGGCTGGCATCCAGCAGCTGTCCATTCTACCTTTGATCCAAATCCATGTGATCCTGAGTCCAGTTCCAGAATCCAACTCATTATTCCAGTTGCCATCTGCCACTAAGTCCAGTCTGGGACTTCCCCAGTGCTTGCTCCACTACATCAGCAGTGACAGTGATGTAATTGCCATCAGAGGGTTCGATACTGATTTTGTATATATTTGTATATATTCCATTTTATAATTTTCATTGAAGCTGTTGTAGTTTCCTTTTCCAATTGGTAAGTCTCTCTCCCTTATTCCCTTTCTCTTCCCCTTTCGGGAGTGAGGGAGGTTAACAGAGTGTCTCTTACAGGTCTAGGAGACAGCCCTGACCCTAAACCATGACAGTCCTTAATTTTGCTATTTTAAACAGATGGGAACTCCCTAAAGAATTTCTCTAGCCAGAAAGGCAAGCCTTCTCTGCAATGCTATTACTATACTGACACTAGAAGACAGGGTGGGAGGATGGTTATCTAGCAAAATGAACAGGGACCACTGTTCTACTCCAGCAGAAATTAAGGTTTCTACATATAGTCAATATGTTTCTATTTGTAATTAGGACCTTATTTAAAAGCACTTGGATGACTACTGATCCTGCAAGCCCATTGCTATAAACTACAAACCTCCCACTAACTTTAAGAGTGCAGTGTAAAGCTCACTGGCTTTTGATTTAATTATCTTACAACCAAAATTTACAAGGGATAACATGCCAACCCCTGCATGATTTCAAAAATATTTAAGGGGAAAATCATTATTAGGGTAAATATTTAAGTCACATCAAGTAAATTTTATAGATGACATTCTTATTTTTGAGACTTCAAAAAATTCAGAAGAAACCCATAAAACCTGCAAAATCTAAGCATGAAGTCCATTCCTGGTCAAGCAAGTTAAGTATTACCATAATATGAAGTATGTAAAGAGAACTGTATGTATTACACTGGCAAATAGAATTATACTAATTCAAAACTTAGTATATACTTTTTTCCTGTTACAAAGGCAAGGTTGCTCTCCACTACATTGTGTAAACTATTTTCCTTGAGAAATTTCAGAATACGCCTCAAGTCTAATGACAATTTTCAGGAGGTGCAGTGTCACCTCAAATTCAAATTTGAAGACCCAAAGATTTCCAAAGAGAAATGATGGATCTGAGAACCAAACCACCATTTGTAATTTAATTTAGAAAAGAGGGCTTGGAGTATGCTGACATTTTAATTTCAGGGAGAGAAGAGACTTTCTTGATAGTGTGATTAGCCACAAGGACTGTGATCTGAGAGTACTATTACGGTTAAGACAATAGGAGAGATATATTTTCAAGAGGAGATTGAAGCTACTCCAGGGGTCAGATGGTCTGTGTTATTGTCCATCTTAGACTTAAAAAGCTACAGTTAAACAAATGATCAAAACAACAACTTGCTTAAGGGAAGAGAAGCAAGTGAAAGCGTATCCAATGCTTGAGTTCTGATCAAGTTAAAAACATTTCATTATTATCATGTTCATATAGATGTCATTTCATATTGGAGCAATTTACTTCCCTGATGATAGACACCAGAGTATTTTACCTCTCTGACCAATTAACTGTCTTAATCTTATCCAAAACATAGTCCAATCCACAATGATAGAGTTCCTACATATTCAATAACAAATTTTCACACATACTCGGATCTTCAGACCCACCTTTAATTTCCTTCTGACTACAATCCTAGGGTAGGACCTTCAAGTATTTCTCTGCACTCAGATGCTACCTCACGCACTGCTCCTGCCCTCGCCTTTTTACAGGAAACACATTCATGCAGATGAGAAGAAACAGTACCAACCAGCCACATTCCCAGTGGGAGACTGGGGGAAATCAGAACTGAATAGCACACTGGCCAACAAACCTGTCCCTCCACGGTGGATTTTGCCTATGGTCTGTAAAGTAAAGAAATAGATTTTAGGCCTCAGAGGAAGCTGCATCTTTAACAATACCATGTTAAATTAATAATTCACCTCCTTGTGGGTTTTTATTTCAATGTAAGCACACAAAATAGGGGAAAGCAATAAAACTCTCAGCCTTATACCATCTGCCAAAGACAGCCTGAATCTGGGCACCTCTGGACCACCCATATCATAGCATAGACCCCAGCCCTTCTGCTTCAGCCAGTCCCCACAGCTGGCTTCTTTTGAGGTAAGAAACTACTCATAAGAGTGAATTAATATACTTCATTATAACCTGTCCAAGCAGAAACAATACCTGCAACATTGCAGCGGAGGTCAGGTTGAAAGTGTTAAGGTACACAAATGCAATATTGTAACTCCTCTCTGGAGTGATATCTTGTGGAGCTAGGGGAATTATCGAGGAGTCTCAATACAGGCAGTTTTTAATCCTGAAATACTACTTGCTGAATATACTGCCACCTTCTGTGCTAATAAAAATAAACAAAGCCCCTGTGTGTAGTGTTGTACTATTGTGACTCCTACAGAAATAGCAGAGCAGCTGCTATCCTCATTAAAGATAGCAGCAAACTGTAATGGATCTTAATTTGTACAGTGATGAGCTCTGAATAGGTTGTTAATTGTCCTGCTAGATGTTGATCTTCTGTTTCTCTTGTGATTTGTCATTCCTTTTTTTATCTTGTGACAGACATGGAACACACTAGACCAGCAAAATACCACCCTAGGATATGGGGAGACAAGCCTGACTAAATTCAGGCTGGTTTATTTTTATTTTTTAGAAAGCACTCTCTGAAGGAGGAGAAACATCTCCGTTGTTTTCATAAGCACACCACATTTACTCCTCTACAGTGCAAATACCTTTTGCCTGCAGCAAGCTGTATTATGCCTCACAGTAATGCTCATATGAACAGGGATATTTTCTGCTGCTATTACACATTACAAGTTAGGCAAGCAATCAATTTAGACATTTAATTTAATGAGACTATGATCATCCTGGTTTTGAATGAGGTGAAAAAAATAGCTATGGAAATCATGCATAAAGATTGGCACATAAACAGGTCTTCCTAGATAAGATGCATCTTCTTCCAAAGGTAACAGGTATTATTAAAAGCATAGGCTGGGTTAAATGGGAAATCCTAAGCCAATTCCTATCATTGTCATTGGGGTGATTCCTGCCTCAAAAAAGTGGTCAAGCTATATGCACATCATGTATTTATCAACAAGCAAAAGGTGGAGAAGGAAAGGGAAAAGATAAATAGTGACTTATTTAGTAGTATTTCTAGGAAAAATTTCCTTCCACATGCAACATGAAAATAGCAGAGTCATTTGGATTCAAAGAGTAGCAAGAGCACTCAACTGTTGCAAGTCCTCATGTGAAACTCACATCAATGTCATAAAACTTTTGCAACAGTGACTTGCAGCTACCTCTAAGGAATATGATGACACTCGCACTGAGCACATCTGTGCACGGAAGGGATAATGGGAAAGGGATGAATGGCTCAGCCCCTTCCATGCAGACAAAAATCTTCAGGCTTAAGCAGCACAGGTTCACTAGATCTAAAGTTCATTGCATTCAGGGACTTGGGTCTTTTCAAAGAGCTGAGACACAGCAATGTTCACAACCATGTGACTCCAGTTTTAAGCATCTTGAAACTGCAAGAAATATCACAAGCCCCCAGGGCTTTCTCTGTTTCTCCCTTAATAACGCAGGTAGTAATTGCAATATATACAAAAAATTAACAAAGCTCCTTACACTGACCAGACCACAGAAAAAAAGTGAAACAGACACCTTTACCCTAAGGCCACCTAGCAGTGCAATTTAGATGTCTTGATTTGCATTGCCCAAGAGATTGCTGGGCTGACTGACAGGGCTTTAAACTAAATGGGAAAGGGGAGAGGGATAATAATAATATTGGGATTATCTGTACAAAGAGGCAGGATGACACATCAGGGCTGGAGGAAAGGAGTGACTTATACAAGGGCCTTCAACCTGTTGCCCTGAGGCATGACGTAGAAATTTAAGTACAGGCAACCCTTAACAGCAATGAGTCAGGGGCTTCTGAGGAAAAACAAACCAACAGGGTAGCCGCCATGAAACACCTCAGAGAAACAAAGGGGTGTCCCTCTAGGAAGGGGACACAACCAGCAGCCCAGCTGCCATGCCTCTACATGAATGCATGCAGCATGGTAAACAAACAAGGGGAACTGGAAGCTACCATGCTACAGGAAGGCTATGATACAGTGTCTATTACTGAAACCTGGTGGGATGAATCCTATGAATGGAGTGTGGCTATCAAAGGCTACAGGCTATATAGAAGGGACAGGCATGCAAGAAGGGGTGGAGGTGTTGCCCTCTATGTTGAGGAATGGATAAACTGTGAAGAGTTGTCCCTGAAGAATAGCCATGAGAAGGTTGAGA